>APFE031515255.1:0-32249 GCA_000404065.3 Pinus taeda
ATTCAGATCCAGATCTGCACCATAACCCAATCACAGTATTCCAGATCTAGCACTTTATCAGATATTCAATAACAATTCAGATGATGCTTTGCCAAATGATCTCCTTCCCCTTTTATAGTCTTAGGCCTTTCACACTTCCACGGTCCAAAAGCATAATAACACAATACCATGAACCCAATACTTGGCATCAACACATTTGGATGCAATACCACAGACCAAAACCATAGGATCAAAAAACTGTCGGACCAATACCATGAACCAACCATGAAAGTGCGTGAACTTTTCTCCACATGAAATAAAAATTTTCTCCACATAAAAGTGCGTGAAATTTTCTCCACATGAAATAAATTTTTTATCCACATGAATTAAACTTTTTCTCCACATAAAAGTGCGTGAAATTTTCTCCACATGAAATAAACTTTTTCTCCACATAAAAGTGCGTGAACTTTTTTTTTCTACATGAAATAAACTTTTCTCTGCATAAAAGTGCGTGAACTTTTTCTCCACATGAAATAAACTTTTTTCGCATAAAAGTGCGTGAACTTTTCTCCACATGAAATAAACTTTTCTCCGCATAAAAGTGTGTGAACTTTTTACATGAAATAAAATTTTCTCCGCATAAAAGTGCGTGAACTTTTCTCTACATGAAATAAACTTTTATCTTCATGAAAGTGCGTGAAGTTTGCTGCACTATAATTTATCATCTGAGATGAGTGGGTTGCCATCAAGTACAACATATGTATCATAATTCCAACAAATCTAACTAAGTTATTACTAGAAATAAATAGGCAAAAAACATCTTTTTTTATTTTTATGTATTTTATGTGAATTTGACATGCATGTAATTTATTGTGTGTGAATGTGGCAGTGAATCGGTGGCGTTTGATGGTGGTTTTGGGACTTGAGAGGATGTAGGGTCATGTGGATGGGTCCTAGGAGGTCTCAGGTGGCCTTTTGGAGGCTTTTTCCACACTCGTCCTTCAAAATAAAGCCTACAGGAAAATATATAGGAGGATAGAGGAAATCTACAAGAGGAAAACAGGGCAACTATAGGAGGCCTACAAGAGGAGGCTGAGAGTAGTTTTCACTATTTTGAGGGTGTGAGAGTGGGTGGAAAAGGTGGATGAAGGTTGGAATGAGGTGTTAGGGCACCTAAGATCTACCATGAATCACCGAGAGAGAGGAAAATGATTGGGTTTTCTCAGGGAGAGAGGAAGAATTTCTATGGAAAATGTAGGAAACTAAGGCAGAATTGAGGTGAGGTTTGGGCGACCTGTAGAGCATGGATTAGATGGAGGATGTGATGGCTGATAATTTGGCCTACTACAATAAGAGATCTACTATGAAGGAACTGACAATTAACCAATAGGATCAAGCACGCAAGGAAATGAGTGCATCTAGAAAACATAGTTTTGCATCAAAATAGTCTAAACTATGATCTATGAAAGGAAATGCTGAGAAATGCTGCAAGAAAGGAAAGAATGAAAGAAGACTATTGCAAATAAATAAGTGAGTATGATTATGAAGATCTAAAGCAAAGAAAAACTAGATTATTAACCTACTAAAAAGCTGCAAATGCTAGAAGTCCTATGAATGAGGAAAATCTATTTTTTTGGGGTAGCAAGAGGGTCTTTGGCTCAAATCATGGTCCCAAAGGGAGGACGAGAGGCTAGGAAATTGCTGCTAGCCTTTTGAATCTTCTCTTTATCACTTCTTAACCTACTGTAGAAAGCACAAATGGAATCATACTATTGAATAATCGAAAGCAACCTATTCTTAATCATAAAAGAAATACATCCGACAACAACCTAATGTACAAACTGAAATAAAACATACAAATACAAGTAAATAGGAGCTTGGCTTCTTGGATTGGACCATAACCCAAGAGCTTCAATCCTCTCAGGTAACTCAGTGCTAGCTCAAAAAGGATTCCATCTTTATTATCAATACAATAGAAAGATTACATGAAATTGTCACAAAATAATAAGCTCGAAGTTGGAGCAGAGTTTACATAAGAAAAAATACAACAAAAATTTGACCCTAGTGAGGCCCTATGACTCTCTACTTATATAAATGAAGCTACCAACAACTTCCTTAAAATCAGGGAGGCTTGGCTTCCAAAACTCGAGATAATCATCAGTCATCCTCCACTTGCTTGACTGCCTTCTAGTGCATGATTCGGTTGCTTGTACTCCGAGCTGAATGAAGGGGAATTCGAAGTGACGAGTAATAAATGAGGGGTATTCCCTCCTATATGTCCTCTCCTTTGTCCACTTTGAGTTATTTCTGCCATTTGTCCACTGGATCCTTGACTTTGACCTCAAAATTCAACAATAATTTGCATTAAACACATGTTAGATCACATGGCATTATAACTAAACTTACTCCATAAGCATAAATATAACCAGAAAATCATACAATAAACTAAGATAATGGTTGATTTCACTAGGTTAGGAGGTAAAATGAGCCCATATAATTACCCATTAATGAGGCTCATCATCACCCCCCTACTAAATGTGTTGCTTATCCTCTAAGCAACTTAGTCCATCTCCTCATCTTTTATGGCCCTCGTGGCCTCCCGATCATCTGAAGATTTTAATGTGGTCTACTCTTCTTTGTCATAGAATCCTACCTTCCTGTCTATCTCTTCCCACTCCTCCTCCTCTTCTTCTTCACTTCTACCTTCTAGCATGGCTAACAATAGTGGGGGACTAAGTTTGAGGCCAATTTAGTTGACCTTCAGCCTCAACATCGAGCGCTTGTACACTGGAACTCTTCTTAATGCCTCCTTTAGCCTCATGGGGGAATGATATTCCCTGATCTGCATATTGTGTGTTAAGGTGTTCCATCTCGTCATGCATGCATGCACACAGTCATCCCCGAGCAGCCTTTGCATATCCTCAAAGTGTGCAATTTATTTTGCCTAATCGTTTAGATATCAAGGGTAATCCGAGGATCAATTGCAAGCAATTTGTGTCTTTTGATGAGTGCCATGGGATATGATGGCTCATTCTACTCTTTTATCATCAATATTTTTATTTTTTGTGCCCTCAACTCCTCATGGTTCATCCATGAGGCCATGACCACTAGTTGTAGGTCCCCTAGCCTGGCATTGGGGTCCCACACATTCATATCTGTGAGGGCCATGTTATGTAGGTAGAATTCTACCATCGTTTCCTCATCCTCTGATGCGTTTTTCTCACATAGATCCATAAACTACCTGTAATCTTGGAAAGGCATCATGCCTCTTTATGCTAGAGTCTTTATCTGGAATTTTAACCATTGGTCCTTGAGATATAGGAAATAGGATTTTGTTGGTGTTCTACATTGCAATGCCTCCATGGATAAGCTAGCCATGCATGCCCCCTGAGTCTCTTTCTCTTGTGGTTGCCCCCTTTACAATTCATTTTCAGTTTCAAGGTGGCTTCTTGTAATTGCTTCCCTGTCTCTGAGAGCACTCAACTCTCTGCCCATTTCTATGAGTTTGTTTTCCATATGGATAATATACTCAACTCCTTTGTATTTGGTTATTTTCATCCCCTATGTGTTCTTATTCTTTCTTTCTCTAATTCACAGAATAGTGGAATTCGAAATTTTTGTGGGATTATCCTTCCTCCCTCAAGTAGATTGTAATAGGAGGTAAGACTAGGCTGGGGATCAGATTCTTGTAGCTTTGTTGCTTCCTCCTTTACCTGTGGTTGTCCTTCCATCCTTTTCTCAAGCTTTTGGGTCTCTTGTAGTTTTGACAATGTCTCCTATAGAACTATTTGAGCTTCATGTAGGACTCTTTTTGGGTCTTGTAGTACTACCTTTTCTTTACATGTGGAATATCTAGGAGTCCCCGTTTCATATGTGATAGATGCCTTCGAAGGGGATTCTTTCCCTTTGGCAGAGGTTGAATCTTGAATTGTAATTGGCATTTTTGAAGAGGGCTAAGGTTTGCCTGTTTTGATCCTTGTGCTCTTCCTAACCCTCAAATACATGGAGGTATGCCTTTTCCTCTTTTGCTTTGGCTTGATTGGTGTACCGATGGCAGTGAGCGCAGTTTTTTCCTCTCTTTCCAGAGTCTCAAGGGACCATTCTCCTTGTTCTGCCTCATTTTCTCCTCCTTTTGTCTCTTTTTCTGACTCTTTTTGCTCTATTTCTTCCTGATTTGTTTCTTCTTGCTCTGTTTCTTCTTATTCTATTTCTTCAGCTTTATCCTCCTCTATTTCAGTTCCTTCCTCCGTCCTTCCTTATTTTGCTAAGTCACCAGTGGGTTCACCTTCTCCCCCTTGTTGCTCTTCCTCCTCATTGCCAGTAGGACTGACATCATAAGTTAGGGCCTTTATGCCATCCTCAACTGTCATGTTTTAGAAGACTTCCCATGCTATAGGGAGTGTAAATGTATGGATGGCTTCTTCCACTAGGATTTTGATTAACCCATGGTGAGCTAGATGCTCTAAATTCCCTGCTTGAACCTTAGTGCTAGAGTCAATGAGGGACAGCAAGAGGAAGTAAGAGATGTTGAGCTTCTGAGGTGTTGGAGTGTCCATGCCATGCCTTAATTCATGGAGGATTCTAAAGTGATAACCATAGACAATGTGTACCTCCCCTCACAGGAAATGTATTTTATTATTTTATAGCTAACCTCATCCCAAGGGTATGGTATGCTAGCCCTTCCAATGTAATTTGTTTCCTTTACAGGGGTTTCATTGTTTTGGAAAAAGTTTTTCTTCGCAGTCTAGCCAATTGGTTTCTCATCATTATTCCAAGGCAGCCCAAGAGGAAGGGTAGTGACCCTACTGATAAATTTACGAGTTATATCCATGGAAAGACCTCTAAAGGTGACAGTGGCATGAGTCCTTGTGTGGGGTACTAGAGAGAGAGAAAAATCTTGGGCAATCTCCTCATCAAACCCTCATAATTTCTCAAAGAAATTCATCCAATTTGCCCTTGTGAAGATGTCCACCACTTGTGGATGTTAGTGGGATCCTTTCTCATAAATCCTCCTATCATTTTATTTACACTCTTTTGGGAACCAAATGTGGAGATGGAGACAAATTTGTTTTAGAAAAACATAGAAGCATAGGAGACTATTTTTTTTTAATTAGCAGATTTTTTTTTAATGTATTTTCTCCTCTCCTAAAGACTTTATTTCCTCCTCAAATTGAAACCACTTCTTACACGTATTGATATTCAATGGGGGCACAAGGAGACTGTGGTAGCTGAGTTACGAGGAGAGAATGAAGGAAAGGGTGGTAAATATGATTGGGGAGGAGTACTTATTACCCTTTATGGATATTTTCGCTGATGGGGGGTGAGCTGGCAAAGTATACATTGGCCATATTCAGACCGTTGGTCCCCACATACATTGTCATCATGGCCCCTCCTCGTAATCATCCCTCATTATTGCATCGGAGTTCAAACTTCCTCCACTACATGTCCTTGACATCTTTCTTCAGTTGATTGTGCGCACGTGTGGGTGAAATCTTGGATGAGTGGAGTCAACTAGATGAAGGTGGCCAAGTTAACTAACCACCTTTCCCTCATTCAACCTTAGCCATATCGTTTCTTTTACATGACTTCTAATTACACAAATGCAAACATAGGAGTGGGTTAGTTACTTACCTATGATAGAATGTATTTGTTGTGAGGTGTTGTGGCTCTCTCTCTCTCTCTCTGCTGCATGCCTTTATTTATTTTGATGGATGTTGTCTACTTGCTAATGTGTGGATCTGTCTTGTGTAGGTTCTTCTCTCACTGGGTCTAAGCTTCAGGTGCCTTCTCAACCTTCATGTGTGCATTCTCCTGCTACTAGTGCTGGGTTTTGATGGGATCAACGGCTATGGGAATTCCTATAAAAGCTCCTATAGTTGTTTCTCCCCTTGAAACTTCAGCTTCTTTCTTCTTAGATCTCAGAGGATGATGCTAGAGGTGTACATAGAGATGGAGAGGTAGTAGGTAGGCTTCATGTGAGGTGGATGGTGCTGCTTCTTCTCTTATTTTTTTTTTTGTTTTTTTCTCTTCGCAAAAAACTTCTTTTTCCTTAGTTTTTCTTGGACAGGAAGAATAATGATGCTTGGGGTGTGATGCAGGGTTAGAAATGATGGCAAGGAGGTTTGAAGTCTATAGGAGGGTTTATACATTCTTAATGAAGCTTCCATGTCCCTCAAATTCCTTTTATATCCATTTTTGGCTCGCTGTAATTCCTACAGGAGCCTCCTCTAGAAAACACAGAGCCTCCTGTAGAAAACACAGTTTTTGAAAAAGAAGCACAATGGGGTGAAAGAAATGTCAAAAAGATGGAGAAAAGTGTGGAGGAGGTAGGTTAGGTGCTGGTGTGGATGTCAAGGTTCCCTTTTGCTTCTTGTAGTCCTCCTGCAAACCTGTGATGCAAATGAAAATTCACTTTTCTTTTCTCTCTCTTTTCTTTTTGAAAACAACTAGGGTGCCTTTGAGAGGTTTTCACCCTAATTTCCTGCCTTGGGCATTTCCAAGGGAGGTTTTCCCCCATGGATCTTATTCTTTTTTCTCTCTCTTTTTTTTTACATCACTGAGCCTCCTCAGAAGAGGTTTTCAACCCAATTATGGGACTCAAGTGCCTCATGGAGGTTGTCACTTGACTCCTTATTTTTTTTTTAATTTCTCTTTTAATTTTTCTTCAATGATTGGGTGAAGTGGAGGCTAAGATATGCTCCACTAGCATCACTGTATTATTCAAATCTTCAATGAACTCTCACTTGGAGAGGGGTTTCTTATAGACTTTCAACTGGTGTCCATTGATAAGCATGGGGATGGATTCATCATCAATGGTTCTGATCACAACTGAACCATTGTCATTGCATTTCTCCACTTTGTAGGGTCCCAAACATCTTTTCCTTAGCTTGCCTTTGAAATATTTGTATCTTGAATAACAGAGTAGTGCCCAATCTCCTTGTTGGAATTTCTTCTCCTTGATATTTTTGTCATGCCATATCTTTCTCTGAAGTTGAACTACCTCTGTTTGGAGAAGGGCCTGCAATTTGTGTTCATCTAATCCATTGAGCTGAAGTAATCTTTCTTTTTGTGCATGGCTGAGTTCTAGGTCCAGCTGAGTTATCATCCTTATGGTATTGAATTCAAATTCTATTGACAACAAAGCCTTCTTCCCGTAGACTAGCTCATAGGGTGGGAACCCTATGGTCATCTTCCATGTTGTGTTGTAGGCCCAAGCAACCTCAACTAATTTGTTCGACCAATGATTTCTACTACTTCTCACTACCTTGGTCAGGATCCCTTCCAATGCTCTATTAGTGACCTCCACCTGCCCATTGGCTTGTGGATGGTCAGGGGTGGAAGTCCTGTGCTTAATTCTATGATCTGTGAGCAAGTCTTCAATCAAATTGGAAGTGAATTTATTGCCTTGATCTATGACCAATTATCTTGGACACCTAAACTTGTAGAATATGTTTTCTCTCAAAAACTCAGCTACTTTTTCATCATTTGTTACTTTGATTGCTTTTGTCTCTGCTGACTTTGTCAAGTAATCGGTGCATACATTGATGTATTTCTTCTGCTTTGAAGGAGGGCTGATAGGACCCATAAAGTCCATTCCCCACTTCTCAAATGGCTCATAGGTCACTTGAGGTTGCATGGGCATCTCATCCTTTGGAGTAGGTTCCCCATCCTCTAACACTAATCGCACTGGTTGATATATCTCCTCACATCCTGATGAAGATTGGGCGAATAGTAGCCTACTTGCAATATCTTGAAGGCAGTTCTTTTTACTGCAAAACAACCTCCACAAGGCTCGTCATGATAGGTTAGGAGGATGTCAAAGACTTCCTCCTCCTTGACACATCTCAAGATCTGATCTAGGCCAAATTTGAAGAGATTGCCCCCAATCTAGGTGAAATGGGCACTTTTCCTTACTATCTTGCTCTTTTCTTTTGAGGATAGGTGTGGTGGGAACTTTGCTGAAACCAAGTATTTTTCTATATCAGCAAACCATGGAGAAAGTACTGAGATAGTAAACATATGTTCATCTAGAATTTGGTCATCCACCATTCTTTCTTCACCTGTAGGCAAATTTACTCTAGACAAAAAGTCAGTAACAACATTTTCTTTACCAAGCTTATCAATAATGGTCAAATGAAACTATTGTAGTAAAAGCAACCATCTAAAGCGAGCATTTAGTTCTGGTCTATTCATTAAATATCTAATTGCAGTGTGATCAATGTGCACAAAGGTTTGATAGCCTATGATATAATGTCTGAATTTGTTTAAGGAATGCACGACAGCTAGGAGTTCCTTCTCAGTCACTATATAGTTTAACTCTACCTTTGAAAAGTTTTTCGTTATAAAGTATATGGCATAAGGTAAATTTTCATCAAAGTCCCAAGGTTGCTCCTATTTCTCTGTTCAAGGCATCTATGTGAATGTGGAAGGGTAGGGCCCAGTTTGGGCCTCTCATAATTGGGGCAGTCACGAGTTTGCTCTTCAAGGTATCTAGGGCTTCTTGACAGTTTTCTAACCATATGAACTCGACACCTTTTCCTAACAGGCCAATCAAAGGAGAGGCTAGCTTGCTAAAATCTTTAATGAATCTCCTGCAATACACAACTAAGCCTTGGAAACTTCTGACATCTCTCACTTTTTGAGGAGGTGGGACCCTTTGGATGATGGAAATTTTGTTGGGGTCCACTTGTAGTCCCTGCTGAGATATTGCATGACCTAACACTGTACCTTCAGTCATTAAAAATTCACATTTTTCTAGACCGAGGGATAGTTTCATCTCAATACACTTTTCTAGAACTTTTCTTAGGTTAGATAAAGCTTCTTGGAAGTCCGAGCCATAAGGAGTAAAGTAATCCATGTATAGCTCTACTGCATCATGAAGTAATTCAAAAAATATACTCAATACCGCTCTTTGGAATGTGGCTGGAGCATTACACAAACCAAAAGGAAGGACCTGGTATGCACAGGTATCCCAAGTACAAGTGAAGGTGGTCTTATCTTGGTCTTCCAATCTGATTTGAATCTGATTGTATCCGCTAAACCCATCTAGGAAAGACAAAAACTCTTTCCCTGCCAGAACATCTAACACTTGATCTATGAAAGGTAAAGGAAAATTGCCCTTTTTAGTGGCTTTGTTCAATTCCCAATAGCCAACATAGATTATCCACTTACCATTTTTCTTTGGCACTAGCATGAAAGGAGATACCCATTCATTGTCAGATATGGGATAGATGAATCCTGCATCAAGCAATTTCTACAGTTCTTCCTTAACAATATCTTTAAGTGTTGGATTTATCCTCCTTTAAGGCTGCTTGAATAGCTTGCAATCCTCCTTGATGTATATATGATGAGTACATACTAAAGGGTGCACTCCCTTCATCTCCTTATAACTCCAGGAAAAGGCATCTAGGTGTTTTCTCAGTAAGCTACACAGTTCCTTTTTCCTAGGAAATGGATAGGGATGGATTGATTTTCAAGGTTCTTTCTAGGCCAAACTATATATTCTTAACACAGAGAGAAGTGGAGTCAGCCACACAGAGATTAGTTGAGGGGTTGTTTTGGGTTTCTCTTACTATGTCCTCTAATGGTGATACACTGGGAGGTGGATTCTGAATCAGATTTTCAATCATATTTTCTGTGTCTTGCTGTTTGCCTCCCATGGTGATTTCTAATGCACAAAATGGTGTAGAATAGACTTCATCCTTGTCTTCCTCCTCCAACTTCTTGGACATGTGCCTGTTATTTATGGTTATGTTCCTAGCTCGATAGTTGATGTAGGCATTGGCAGTAGCCAACCATGGTTTCCTAGAATGAGAGGATACCCAATGAGCTTTTCCTTTGGCTGGAGAACTAAGAAATCAGCAGGGTACTCCCAGGAATCAATGGAGACCATCACATCTTCCACAATCCCCTCAGGGGTCATGGTGGAGCGTCTTCTAGCTGTAGAATGCTCGTGGTCTTCCTCAAGGAACTCTGGAGGTTAAGTTTGAGCATTGTGTCATTTGTCATCACATTAATGGCAGCTCCCAGGTCAATCAAGGTATGTGGGATCATAGTGCAATTGATGTGGACATCAACTAGTGGCCTTCCAGGGTCCAGATATTTTGGATAGATAACCTGCCCTAACATCAGGTCTGATAGTTGTCCTATGACATTGATGGTTAGGGAATCTCTCTTGTGCTTTCCTGGATGCCTAAAGCACTTCTCTTCGATCAACCTATTATAGCTAGGAAAATCATTTATGGCTTGGAGAAATGGTATCTTAACACATAAATGTTTCAATTCTCCCAAGGGTTCAGTTTTTTCTGTGGTAGGTTGGACTGTCACGGATAGTCTCTCAAGAATGGGTGGAATTGCTTTAGGTTCACTTTCTTCTTTATCTTCCTCAACCTCCCTAGGTGGAGGCTAGCTATCTAGGACAACTTTCCCATATCACAAGTTAATTTCCTGAATCTCCACAACATAAGTTGGGCATGATCGTTCCCCACTATACACTTGCTGAGCTTGTCTGTTTTTCGGGTTCAGATTTGACTGGGTAGGTTTTTGGGGTTGCTTTGCTAGAGCAGGAGGTAACGGTTGTGGTTTGGCAGGTGGTGGAGGCAAAAGCGTGGGAAGAGAGTTGCATTGGGGCCTCCACCCCTGATTAGGTGCATTCCATTGAGGTTATGTCTAAGCATAGGATTGAAATGAATGGGTGGCTAGTTGCGCATGATATTGAGATGTGAAGGATGAAGGAGGAGGCATGGACCAAGAAGGATGAGCATGAGGGCCCCAAGAAGGTATGGAAGCAACTTGGTTTGGGTTCTAGTATGCCTAAGATGTCCCTTGCATCCCCTACTAGTATGGTCTAGGTCCATGCGACCTCCTTTGGTTTATGTAATAGAGTTTTTCAGTGCCTCCCTTGGCCCCTTGATATATAGCTTTAATTCTAGGTAAGGAAGAGCACTTTCTATAGAATGATTTTCTTCACAGAGCGAACAAACTTCTATAGAGTTCAATGGGAATTCATTCCTAGGATGCCCCCTGGTGCATCAAGGGAAAAAGATGGCCAAAGCCCTCTTTGCTTCCTCTTATTTCCTTTTGATATGTAAGATATCCATTTGTATGGCAAGAGTCTGCAACATCTCACTCTTGAAGTCCTCCAACATGTTTCCAATTTCTCCTTTAATGGATGAGTTAGAGGAAGAGGTATTGGCTATGGGTTGACTCCCCCTACATTTCTTTTTGGCTACTCTAGAATGGTTTCTAAAAATAGTCTTTATGTCCCCATAGAATAGTTGGTAGATGTCTCCCCTGGCTAGTAGATGCAGGGTGTGTAAAAGATCTTCTCGATCTCCCCTGAGCAGGACCAGCTTCAAAGACTCAAGGTCAGGTGTACACCCGACCCTTTTGTAACTGAGCTCGAACCTCCCTTCATATTTTTCCAAGGACTCATCACTTCCTATGGTAATTTAGAAAATTTCTTCTTTAATATATTTTGACCTAGAATAGTCTCGATACTTGTTGTTAAAGGCTTGTTGCATCTGAGCTCAAGTTGTGATGTTATTTCTAGGCAATCCCATGAACCAACGTAGTGCTACATCCTTGAGAGTTGAAGGGAACAATTTCAACTTTTTCTCATCTTTTTCATAGTCATAGGTTCGACAGATAATAGTGAAATTGAACGAAAAGGTGTTAAGCTTTTTTTTAGTCAGACCACGGAAATGAGGTAGGGCAGAAGGACTTATATTCTTCATTTTGGTGTCCTCATAGGTTTATCGAATGGGAAAGGTACCCTCTATTCTCTCTCCATTCCCCCTAGCATTTTTGTTTTCAACCATTGGTTCCAAAGGAATGTTTTCTTCTTCTTCTTCCACTATAGGTTCTTCAAAATATGTCTTGTTGTTCACAAGGGTTCTTCTTGATCACAAGCACCGAAGAAGAGAGAAGGCTGGCTGTGTGAAGCAGTGGGCGTGTTGGGAAAAAAATTCCTGAGTTATCTCTAATCCTACAAGGCATGAAAGGAAATATTTTTTGGTTGGTTTTTGTTTCTTTTTCCGCACATTGTTATTACCTGTAGAAACTGAAATTTATTGAACAAAAAAAATTGCAACTAGTTGAAATGAACTTGTTGAAATGAAATATGCATAACTGAAGAGGAAAGCAAGAAAATGAAGAACTTGAAAGAAGAGAAACAACTAGTCTACTTTTGCTTAAATCAACTATTGGAATAATGTTGCAATAGAAAATAGAAGAAAGTAGTAATCATAGAATACTTGGATGCTTCCCTAGAAATGGTGATAAAAAGTGGCGAGCGCCAGTATTGCAGTAATAATGTTGCAACTCCTGGGTTACCTAGTTTACTCTTATCAACCTGGTAGTTTGTAAAAAACTTGGAAGCATCGGTGTTGTATGCACATGTACTAGTTCTTAATGTAGGTTGTCACTTGATCAGCTGGTGCAAGATCACTAGGAGCTCAAGCCAATTTCTATGGATTCTAGAAGAAGCTCTATATGCAATGAAAGGAGAGAAATATTACCCTACAGATGCTACTCTAACTGTGGAAAGGAGAAAGTTTGAAATGTAAAGCAAACCTAGCAAACCCTAATTTACCAACTAATCCTAATTTTGCAGAAAGCACTATGAAAACCATGAAATGAATGCCATTACCTACTCAAGGAAGTAAGCAACATCTCACTAAGCTATTTCTGGAAGTCAGTAAGCAAAAAACATATTCTTGGATTTTTATGTATTTTATGTGAATTTGACATGCACATAATTTATTGTGTGTGAATGTGGTAGTGAATAGATGGTGTTGGAGGGTTATTTTGGGACTTGAGAGGATGTAGGGTGGTGTGGATGGGTCCTGCAAGGTCTCAGGTGGCCATCTAGAGGCTTTTCCCACACTCAGACTTCAAAAGAAAGCCTACAGGAAAATCTACAAGAGGACACAGGAAATCTATAGGAGGAAAACAGGGCAACTACAAGAGGCCTACAGGAGGCGTCTGAGAGAATTTTTCACTATTTTGAGGGTGTGAGAGTGGGTGGAAAATGTGGATGAAGGTTGGAATGAGGTGTTCGGGAACCTAAAGTATACCATGAATCACCGGGAGAGAGGAATATGATTTGGTTTGCTCAAGGAGAGAGGAAGAAGTTATATGGAAAATGCAGGAAATGAAGGAAGAATTGAGGTGAGGTTTGGGCGACCTGTAGGGCATGGATCAAATGGACGATGCGATGGCTAATAATCTGGCCTACTACAAGAATATATCTACTGGAAAGTAACTGACAAGCAACCAATAAGATCAAGCAATCAATGAAATGAGTGCATCTAGAAAAACAGAGTTTTGCATCAAAATAGTATAAATTATGATCTATGAAAGGAAATGTTGAGAAATGATACAAGAAAGGAAAGCATGAAAGAACACTATTGCAAATAAAGAAGTGATAATGATTAAGAAGATCTGAAGCAAAGAAAAACTGGACTATGAACCTAGTAAAAAGCTGCAAACACTAGAAGTCCTATGAATGAGGAAAATTTGTGTTTTTGGGGCAGAAAGAGGGTCTTTGCCTCGAATCATGGTCCCAAAGGGAGGAATGCTAGCCAAGGTTTTGTTTCTAGCCTTTTGAATCTTCTCTTTATCACTGCTTAACCTGCTATAGAAATCACAAATGACATCAAACTATTGAATCATCAAAAGCCACCTATTCTTAATCATCAAAGAAATACATCTAACAACAACCTAATCTACAAAATGAAATAAAGCATACAAATACAAGTAAGGAGGAGCTTGGTTGCTAAGATTGGACCCTAACCCAAGAGCTTTAGCCCTTTGAGGTAACTCATTGCTAGTTCAAAAAGGATTCCATTTTTATTATCAAAACAATAGCAAGATTACATGAAACTGTGACAAAATAATAAGCTCGAAGTTGGAGCAGTACCAATAGCCTCCTTAAAATTAGGGAGGCTTGGCTCCCAAAACTCGAGATAATCATCAGTCATCCTCCACTTTCTCGGCTACCTTCTAGTGCATGATTCAGCTGATTGTACTCCAAGCTGAACTAAGGGGAATTTGGAGTGAGGAGTAATAAATGAGAGGGATTCCCTCCTATAAGTACTCTCCTTTGTCCAATTCGAGTTATTTTTGTCATTTTTCCACTGGATCCTTGACTTTGACCTCAAAATTCATCAATAATCTGCATTAAACACATGTTAGACCACATGGCATCATAACTAACTCAACTCACTCCATAAGCATAAATACAATAAGAAAATCATAAAATAAGTTAAGAGAATGGTAGATTTGACTAGGTTAGGAGGTAAATGAGCCCATATAATTACCCATTTATGAGGCTCATCACTAGCTTTAGAGAGGGCTCTCTCTATATGATTTTAGCTTTTTTGTTTAAATCGTAGCCGAAGTATAAAAGGTCAAGATATTTTTTTTTTAAGTTATGGTTGTATAATGAAAGAAAATTACATTGGGCATGGAGTCATAAAAAATCTTCAGTAATCAATCATAAATAAATATAGTAGCTAAAACAGGGTGAGGTAGGAAAAATCCTGGATCTCGTGAAGTATTTATGGTACGAATAATATTTATATGAGGTAATATGTAATTAAATGTAAAGCATACTTAAATGAATTTAATATTCAATATTAGAAGGAAAACACTAATCTTGTTTAGCAAGCCATAGAAAGTACTCTAAGTAAATTCATATGAAAACTTAGAAGGGAAACACATTAACAGAGAGGAAAACATCACCATTTATTTGACAAAATAATCATGAAACAATATTTCCTTTTTATTTCTAAATTGAGTACTTCAAAATAAATTTCAATGCTTACAATCAAAGAAATATATTCCCTTTTGCATAATCCAACCCTTTCTAAATATTTAAAAAAAAATCCTTATAGATTCTGTCTTGAACTCAATTTAGACTTCAAAATAAAATTATTTACAAAATATTATCTATCAAAAGATGTAGATATTTCAAAACTAGAATGAGATAATAGCAATGTTGCACTAATTCGGATGTTCTTTTCACACTTTAAGGATTGTTGTTGTTGACTGCATCTACATTTATATTTCTTCTATTCGACCGCTCCCAATCTGTAACATTTTTCTTTGATTTCACACAACAAGCTCCAATAGTTTATCCCAATGTTCTTCTATATGAATAGAGAAATTCATAATGCTTCAAGATGTTTAATCTACTTTTTTGTATGTTTGAAAATTTGGCTTATTGAGAAACATATGTTGGACTTCATGTTGAGTGTAAATGAAAATTTGTAAGCCTTCTATGAAATCTTCTCCAATTATTGTTCCTCTTACATTAGTGAATTTGGATGTATATATAGCTATGTTGCACAACTGGTCTTGATAGTTCTCTAATGGAATTAATTTTCCGTTTCGGGCTTTCAAATCTGGAAGTCCTTTATCCTATAATAAATTAAAATTTCTATTCAATCTTTTCACTTGTAGTTCCGACACTTTGCATTTACTATCTAGTTGTATCATGGGGTTGTTGTTTGCCATAAATCTCTTTACTTCCAATATTGTGCTTGTTCTGTCTTCCATCTAGAGTTCTTCGATCTCATCCTTAGTCTTGGAGTTCAACATCTTAACAATTTTATGTGCTTATGTTGGTATATGTCCAATTTCATCTTTTGTTTGTTCAAATGATGCTTTGACAATTTATACTATTTCTTCCTACTCAAATATAATCTGAAATGATGGCCACAAATCTGTAATATTTCCAATAATGTTATGTCACATACTCTACTTGGTCTCTACTAATATCTAGGTTGTCAAAGATTGATTGACATACTTTTCAATCCGTTGACTCAACATACAAAAAATTGTGCACTTCTACTAAATGTGCATTGTCAGCCATGATTTTATTCTTCTCCATTATTCTCAATGATGCTAACAATCTCTCATTTTCTTATTTGTTTATTTATAAATATCTTAAATATTTCACTAACTTTTTAGAAGAATTTGGAGTGGATGTTTTTTCCCTTTCTATTAAAGTTGTTGTTGTTCGTTGTAAATTTTGTTGTGCTAATGTACTTGTTGGCAGTGTTGGACCCACCAATATGTTAGGGGATCTCTGAGGTAAGAAGTCCCAATTAGACCTAAAACTGTTTGGTGTATGAGTTCCAACAGTGGGTGGTAAGGTAATGCCTTGACCATAATTTAACACAAAGGGAAGTAAGATGTCCCTGTTGGTAGCAAGGGTGTGACATATCCAGTAAGTCAAGGAAGGTGCATGAGCGGTTCTAACACAGAGAGGGTGAGGTGAGTGTGCCCCTTCAAAACCTGTGATAGCATAGAGCTAAGAAGGGAACACATGAGAAAATATGCATGACAACATGGAAGGAAACTTAGCGATCAATCCAAAGTGATGGTTAAACAAACAACACATTTAAGAAAGATTCATACATACATATACAGAAATAGCTACACATGCATGCATAAGAAAACAGATACATATATCATTTAGAGTGCTCAAGATAGTTGAAATAAAATAAAACATATGCATGAAATGTGTTGGATCGATTATATTAAGAAGTGTAAGTTCTAGTCATACAATACATGCATGTCCAACCACTAGTTCCAGCAATAGAATGTTGCAGACACAACTGCCTAGTCCTCTAAAGAGATATACCAACTTTTCGCAGTGGAGAAGCCATGGCTCATTACAATACTACCCAAGCCCTCTCTAAGATAGCCTTATCAGAAGCCTCGCTGACCATAAGCCTCTACAATGAGTTATGAGGGACTATTTATAGCAAAGGTTAGGCTGGCCCTTGACATTCCCCTTTGTGACAGTTCATCTACCCTCATGACTCTTCATCTACTCTATGAGTGTTACATCCAACTATCCACACATGAACTTAAACTTGACAAGACGTTACATTACAATGCACATGTGGCCATGTGAGACAAAACGACTTGAGAAAGCCATGCAAGACATCACTATGACTCAGACAATTGTTGGAAGAATAGCTCTTCGACATCGTCACGGTGGTCGGCAATAGTGATGTGATGCCAACCTCGGTGGTTAGTGATGGTGTCAATGTACTCTACAATGACATCTTTATGGAAAGGAACTCTTGTCTCCATAGCATCCAAGTACACTTCTTGGGCTCCTCTGTCCAACTTGTCTCATAGCATGAGCATCATTGTCTTGAGTGCGACCAGACTAGCAACATACTTGTGCATGGCGCCTACACTAATGGAAAATTTTGGGCTAGTGGCTATGCACATCAACTCATCAAAGTATGGGTCAACCTCTAGTTGGAACTATGCCTTTGTCTTCACCTGGGTGAGTGCCCCAATAGATGGGATCACATGTGCATGCACAACAACATCCATACTCTTGAATACACATTCATGGCAAGCCTATAGATAAGTGATGAGTTACAGGAGCTCTTCATGGTTCTAGATCTAACTCTGGATGCATGCCTTCAGCTCGACCACTCTGGGATTCATCATCTTAGGCAAGTGAGGTAGGGATCCCTTATATCTCATCATCCATGTTTGCATGTAATCAACAACATCATGAACGTTCGACAATATACATGCTCTCCTAGCACATCGTTGCTACCACCCGTTTTTATGGATGAATACCTTATGCACGGTACCAAACTTTGAATATAACACCTGCATGACTGTGTCAAGGGAAAATACTTGATCCAGTATTTCCTTCTTCAACTCTTCTTGAGTAGATGTTGTAACCAATTCTCCTCCTTTTTGAGTTGTCTGTAGCTTTTTGTCCACTCGCTCTTTCTATACTATCAGGAAGATAAAACTCAAGCTAGCAGCCTCTGCATATGATCTGGTAGCATCGTCCAATGTTGTTGGATGTTTGTGCACATCAGACATGATAACTCATTCCTCAAAATGTGGAGTGGATGTATCATCCTATGGAGTCGACACTTTGTGAGACTTCACAACTCTATGTTGAGACAATTTGAATGATATGTTGTGCATCTCCTCCTCAAGATTATCTCCAAGGATCCTAGTGTCTCCTTGGTTGCTTGGGACTTTCTCTTCTTCTGGATGCAATGAAGTTGGTGGATCGACCTATTAGTGGTGAGGAATGAGGTCACTGTCTTTCCTCTTGCTGCTCCATATATCTATCCATTTGTTCAAGACCTTGCTCTATCTCCTGGTGAGTTTCACTTTGTTTGTCTAATGCTATATATTCTGATGAGTCTACTACATGTACAGACATAGTTTCATATGTTTGTATAAGTTATGGCCCCCGCTATACTTGTTTCCTTTGCACTTCCTTCTCCTGTCTATGTAGCTCCTGTTCCTTCTAGACATTCTCCTTCAAGTCATGCAACTCCTTCTCTGTTTCCTCCATTGTTGACTTCTCTCTCTTCCTTTGCATGTTTATTTTGTCACATTGTTTCCTCATTGCCTCTATTTCCAAATTTGCTTTCTACACAAGTGGGTCTACTCAGAACATGCAAATTTTCTCTTCCTCCATGTTGTCGGCAACCTTCCTCTTTCCCTTGTCGCACAATGGTATGTTTACCTCTACCGTAGCTGCTTCTAGTGCTCTATGGGATGATGCTTCATGATGCTTCTCTATCCATTCCAAAGTGAGGCTGCTCGGTTCATTGATTTTGGAGGAGTTGTAACAATATCTCCATGGGTCTTCCTTCCACCCAATGACATGCCCTGTGTATCTAGTTAAATTGTACTCTCATGCAGTGGTATTTCACAAGACAATGTAGCTCATACGAATTGTAACTTCAGAGGTCGAATGGATATTTATTCACCTTTTCTTCTTCAAAATCCACATGCTTGAAATTTCGTATATCGTATAACCCAATCCATAATGGAAGAGTGGGCCAAGTTGCCTTCTTTTTCTAGTGCAGCCTAGCTGTCAATCCTGCCAATATGTGATATGATACTTCCTCCATGACAAGGTTGTCCAAGGAAAATTTTGGTAGAAGATGCAGAGGCTTCTCTGTGCTGTACATTTGTATGAAGGTGCCATACGATGATGCATACCAATCATTTATTATCGACCATTACCTCCATGGTTGCCTTGACATGTAGGGTGGATCTTGTTCGAATATCATCTTGTAAACCGAGGTGACAAAATGATCAGGTAGGTGTGTGACAACTCTCGTGAAGTTGCATTTAGACAATGTCTTACAATCAGTGTTCACAAAGGTCTCCGGCAGTGTCCATTCCCACTTCAATCCCAAGAATTCCTCATGGGCACAGATTGCATCCAATATATAGATGCACATGTAGGTTCCTTCTTGCATGCCTTTGGGAGTCTATTGAGCCATCGTTACTTGTTCCTTCAGCTGACGAGCCAACATGTCAGGCCAGTTGTATGCTTTGCCTTCTCTGGCCAGTTGGTCCAACGTGATCACCCAACTCTGTGGGAAGGTTTTCGTGCTTTCTTATCCATATAGATGACATGCTAAGATGACCAAATATTGATAAACCTTCCATAGTATCTTTTCCTTGTAGACTTGTTTGGGTGTCATCTTGAAGTTATCTAGCTCCTTCACCTAGTTCTTCAAGATATCTCTGGAGTTAGCAATACTGCTAGGTAAGCTGAAAGGTGTCTCCGTGGTGACCATAGGGCTCAAAATTTGGTACATCTCATCAAAATCCTATGTCATGAATCTAGAAATATCCATCCCACTAACACTTCTCAATGTCATTGTCTCAAGGTCAGTGTGCAAGATGATCCAATGTATCATGTCCCTGCATGGGAGCATGGGATAATTGCATGCAATCTGGTACAAGCCAAACAAGTGGATGTTCACATAGACTTGCCGGTCTTTGAGATCTTCCCTAAATGTGCCTGCAAATGCATTATTGACCTCTTCCTATTTCATCTTGATGTCCTTTTCCACAATCAACTTCATATCTTCATAGATCGACAAAATTGTAAACACTTGCTCAACTACTGCTCCAGTTGCACTTCCGTCAGTGTCCTTTCATCATACCCTCTTGGAGGCCATTGATCCTGAACTAATAAGAGGTGGATGAACACCTACTAGATCCGGAGATAAAGAGACATGCATAGCAAGGAATCTGTTAGCAAAAACCAAAGAATCTTGAGGAATGACATGAAACATACATGTGGATTGACTGGCACGGATTGCGCAATTTTTCCTTCGAGGCTGGGAGGCTTGCTACCATAACTATACAAAAGTTAGTCTAGGCTATTTGAAGAGGTTGCTTGGATGTTGGAATTGTGCTATGTGCAATCAAGGTTGGCATGTTGGCTATAGCTTTTAACCCCGTATAGAAATTACCTGCATACGAATTCTAAAACACATAAAATAAACAATGCAACAGTATAACACATAAAACACATATACACAGAGATTTTCCCCTGGAACTGAAAACCAGGACTACCAGCTTGATTTTTTCATTATGTTCCTTTCAATGCTGTAATACATATTTATACATGCCAAAGCATCCAATACCATGGACTGAAAAACCATCACGTACAATACCATCGACTGAAAACCATCACGTCCAAAAAAAATGTATGAAAATCATGCACAAAACCATAGATGGGTCCACCCAACCTAACATAGGGTCCAAAACCAAAATTTTTGGGATACACCTCAAATCCCCTGTGACCCCCGCCCACTACACAATCGGTGCAACGAAGGGGGGATCCTCCCACCTTCTAACCCCCAGTTAACTACTTGGGCTAGTCATGGAAAGAATATAACACAACCAAACATTCTCTCACTTGTTGTTTTCCTTCTAGAGGGGGCCGCAAAAGAGCTTAGCCATTTTTCCAGCCATGAAACACCCATTGTCTCTCTACACGAAGAGAACTTCTCAGAGCTCATAGATTTTTCAATGCATCTGCAGTATTCTTCAAAGTGTCCACCTTTACCAGCAACACCTTTTTGTCTTCTATCATATCCCTCACAAAGTGATATTGAACATCACTATGCTTTGTCTTTGAATGATATGCGGGGTTCTTTGCTAAGAAAATTGCACTTTAGTTGTCACAGTCTATCATTATAGCCCATTGTACTAACCCCATACTTGAACACAATCTCTACAACCAAACTACTTTGCTTGCTTGCATGAGTGGTTGCCATGTATTCTGCCTCTGTATTTGATAGTGCCACTATATATTGTTTCTTACTCATCCAACTGACTGCACCTCCAAATAGGTTAAACACATACCCACTTGTAGATCTTCTCTGATCCATATCTCCAGTTCAATCTGCATCAACAAAGAAATGAATATCCAACATTCTATCCAATCCTAGTCTTCCTTGGTAGCACAAACCATAATCACTAGTGCCACGCAAATACCTAAAAGCCCGCTTCACTGCTGTCTGGTGCTCCTTCCATTTTTTTGACATAAACCTACTCAATACTCCCACAACATGTGTAATGTTTGGTCCAATACAGACCATTGCATACATCAGGCTACCAACTGCACTTGCATAAGGAACACGAGACATGTCCTTTTCCTCTTCTTGTGTCTTGGGACACTATTCAATAGATAACCTCACACCTACAGGAATAAGAACCTTCACCGGTTTACTATCCTACATATTCAGCCTCTGAAATAACGTCTCAACATACTTCCTCTGGTTTAACCAAAGCTTCCTCTTTTCCAGATCTCTTTTAATTTCCATGCCCAAAATATAGTTTACAGCACCAAGATCTTTCATGTCGAATTTGGAAGATGATTGGGTCTTCAAATCCTAGATAAAAAAAATTTCATTTCCAGCTAGCAACATATCATCCACATACAAGACCAGATAAATAACACGGTCACCAATTAATTTAAAATACACACAGTGATCTTCTTTTCTTCTTGTGAAGACAAGCCCCCATATAAATGTATCAAATTTCTGACACCACATCCTTGGTGATTGTTTTAACCCATAGAGAGACTTCTTCAACTTGCATACCATTTCTTTCTTACCCTTCACCGCAAAGCCTTTAGGTTGTTTCATGTAGATTTCCTCTTCCAGATCCGCATGAAGAAATGTTGTGTTCACATCCATTTGTTCTACCTCAAAATCAAAAGCAGCAACAACAGATAAAAGTAATCTAATAGAAGTTACCTTGCCAACAGGAGAAGAAATATCACCAAAATCAATTCCCAACACTTGGGAATAACTTTTTGATAACAACCGAGCTTTTTATTTCTCTACCTTTCCTTCTGCATTTGTCTTCTTCTTGAACACCCATTTGTTACCAATGGGTTTCTTTCCAGCTGGAAACTCCACTAGATCCCAAGCCTCATTTTTGTGCAAATATGCCATTTCATCAACCATGGCCTCTTTCCAGAGTTTTCCATCCTCTAAATCTACTGCTTCTTTCACAGTTTTAGGATCATCATTAGTAATAGATAAAGAAAAATTTGAGCAGAAAGCAGATCGACTATACCTTTTTGGCTACCTTCTTTCTTGAACTGATCTTCTTACACCTGGAGTTTGTGGCTCTTCATCTTCTAATTCCTCCTCTGTCGTAGAGTCTGATTCTTCCTCCTTTAGCTCAAACTCTATCTTCCCAGGTTCCTTTGGTTGAACTTCATGTTTAATAACATCTCTCACCTCTCTAAACACCACATCTTGGCTGTACACAACCTTCCTTGTTACTGGGTTCCAAATCTTATAACCCTTTAAACCATCCTTATACCCAATAAAGATACACTTTTCAGATTTACTCTCCAACTTGGTTCATTTATCCTTTGGAACATGTGCATATGCATCACATCCAAATACCCTGTGATGTGAAAGAGAGGATTTCTTACCAGTCCATACCTCTTTTATCCTCGAATGCTGATGAAGGTGATCTGTTGGCCAAGTAACATGCTGTCTCCACCGCCTCTACCCAGAATTCCTCGCCTAGCCTAACACCTCTGAGCATGCTTCTTTCCCTTTCCATCAAGGTCTTGTTCATTCTTTTTGCAACTCCATTTTGCTGAGGTGTATATGGAGTAGTCTTCTGCCATGCTATACCACACTTCTTACAAAATTCTTCAAATTCCTTACTACAAAACTCTCCACCATTATCTATCCTCGGCACATTTATCTTCTTCTCTGTTTGGTTTTCCACCAGAGCCTTGTTTTCTTTAAACCTATCAAAGACTTCATATTTCTTATTAAGGAAATATATCCATGTATTCCTTGAGAAGATATCTATAAATGATACATAGTACACAGACTTACCGAGTGATGGAACCTTCATAGTTCCGAACACATCACTGTGCATATGCTCTAATATATGTTTCGCCCTCTTACCACCAGAGGGGAAATTCACCCAATTCTGCTTCCCATATACACAATTTTCACAGAAATCAAAATTTATATAACTATTACGCATACCTTCTACCATAACTTTACCATGAAGTATTCGAAGGCCCTTCTCTCCAATATGTCCAAGCCTTTGATGCCACAACATGGTCTTTTCTCTAGAGAGCACTAGATTTTCTACTCCACTTTTAGGAACAATAGAACTATTGCACCTATCAATAACTGTGCTACCTTGCAACTTGTACAGAAATCCAATTCGAACTCCCCGCATCAATACAAGTGCTCTCCAAACCATCTTGGAGGTATCCTTCTCGAACATTGTTTTTACACATGCTTCATCCAGCTTGCTTACATAAATCAGATTTCTGGCTAACGCAGGAATATGCAGAACACCTAGAAGTGTTCTAACCCTTCCACCTTGCAACTTCAACTTTACTTTTCCTCGAACAATGATTATAGCCTTCCTGTCATCCCCCAAGAAGACATCACCACCATAATATTTCTCATACTCACAAAACCACTCTCTATGGGGAGTGAAGTGAAAGGATGCACATGAGTCAATCAACCATGCCTCATGATCTGCATTTGTAATTGAAGAGGCCAAGTATACATCCTCACATTCATCTGAGGTGGTTTTCGCCTTTGTAAAAGGAGCATCATCAAATCCCTTTCCTTTATCAGGAGATTTAGATTTACAGTCCTTTTTGTAGTGCCCTTCCTTTCTGCATTTCCAGCACACCATCTTTGATGACTCATTCCATAACGTAACTGAAGAACTGAACAGACGAAGCAAGCTGGCATAGTTCTCAGGAGGACAAGTGGCCACTCCGTATGAGTTTGATGATGACATCGAGACAGGGAACTCCAAGCGACGCTGTAGCAGGCAATTTGATAGTGTTGGAAGAGGAATCAAACAACCATGAGCTCGAGTGGCTTTAAATCCATGCACAGACCAATAGAAAAGGGGCACCCACCCACACACACAGAAGAACAAAGAAAGCAGACAGAGAGAGCAAAAAAAAAAAGCAGTGAGAAGATAGAGGGTTGAGCTGACCAAAGGAAACATCGAGCACCAGAGGGCTTGAGAAATTCAAGCTATCCCTGAAGGGGATCTGTTAGGACCAAGAACCACATTGGGCTCCTTCCATTGTAGACCCGAGAGGTCAGAAAGCTGGTAAGGCCAAGAGTCTGTGTACTCTAGTGGCTTGGGAAATCCAAGAACCACCCTGCTAAGCTATCCTGTGACAGGAGACTCGTATTGAGCTCCTTCTTTGTAAGTCTCTGCTTTAAGACACAAATAAAGAAGGCCACCACTAAAAAACTAGACCGGAGATGTAGCCCTAGAGGATAGGGTGAACTCATTATTAATTTCTTATGTTCTTATATTTTCTTACTGTGTTTCTACGCTATCTTCCATTTTCAAGTGTTAATGTATTTGCAATCTGATCGATCCGTTGGTTAAATAACCTAGACACACACCAACACATGAGTCTATAATACCTCCATTTAACAATTCTTAGCTGAGATCACTCATAGGGTGGTCATGAGATTAATAATAGTATCAAAGGCAGATTGAATGTAGGGAATGCATTGACGTTCATGCACTAAATAAGATCATAGTAAATAATCGATTCCCTATTCCTCATATTGAAGATTTGTTAGATAAGTTGAAATATGTATTTTCCTTTACTATGATAGACTTATGAAGTTCTTATCATAAGATTCAAATTGCAGAAATTGATGTTTGGAAAATTACGTTTAAGACAATTAAGAGTTTGTTTGAATGATTACTGAAACCTTTTTGGCTTTGCAATGCCTTGGAAATTATTATGCATGTGATGAACGATGTTTTTCAACAATTCATTCATGAATTTGTGATTGCCTACTTATATGATATTTTGGTATTTAGTAGAACCTTTGATGTGTGTGTCAAGCATGTGAGGAAAGTATTTGACACTTTGAAAAAAGAGAAGTTATATGTGAAATTGTTGAAGTGTAACTTTTGGAAGACATCATTCTTATACTTGGGTTACATCATAAGGGTTGGTGAATTGAAGATTGATCCCTCTATGTTTGAATTGATTGTGAACTAGACAAATCCTACTTCAATAAGGGAAGTTAGAATATTCCTGGGAGTCGTCCATTACTAGGGGAAATTTATTGATAGCTTTTCATTTGTTGCATCTCCTTTACATGCCTTGACCATTGTGAAATGGGCCTTTTAGTGGGGAGGAAAGTAGTATAAATCCTTTGATAAATTGGAAGAAATCATTAGTACAACAATAGTATTAGAATTTATAGAATTGCATTGGTCATTTGACATAAATACCAATCCAAATGCATATGCCATGGGAATAATTTTGATTTATTAGTGTAAGCCAATCTACTAACACTCTGAGAACTTTTCCAAATATGTGATTAATTATCCTACATATGGTAAAGAGTTGTATGCTTTAGTACAAAGTGTTAAGAAATAGTAGCTTTACTTAATGGGAAAGTAAACGATAATACTTACCAATCATAATCCATTACAGTATTTATTGTTGCGGATGAAGCTACAACAATCCAGAGATTGCAAGTTGATGGGTCTTTTATAGTAGTTTCATTTGGTCATCAAGTACAAGAAGGGTGTAAGTATCAAAGTTGGTGATATTCTATCTAGACCTTTGATAAATGAATTTGTTGTCTTGTATAATGATTTTTTAGTACTTTACATTTATGTTGAACAATTTGCTAGGAATGTGGACATCGTGGATGTGTACAAGAAGTTAGCTCATGGTTCGCAAGAGGATAATTACCATTTTCAAGGAATGTTACTCTATGATTTTAATAAATTACATATTCTAGAAGATGAAGGAATTCATGTGATTAGATAAGTGCATATTTCTCATATTTTAAGTCATTTTGTATACGAAATAATATATCCCATTTTTCAGAGTTTTTTTCATTGGCCTTGAATGAGAGAAATAATATTCATAAATATAAAAGGGTGTTTACTATGTGCTACTAGTAAATACATTTATAGAAAATTGAGTTTGTATACACCTCTTTTAGTTCCTTCTAATTTGTGGGAAAGTATCCCTATGGATTTCATATGAGGCTTTCCTATGTACAAAAGAGGTAATGATTACTCAGATGTAGTTTTGGAAAGATTCAACAAGATGTGTATTTTAATGCATTGTAAGAAGAAGTTGATAACTCAATCGATTAGACAACTATTTTTTCAGCTTGTTTTGGTTCAATTTGGATTGCCAACTTCTATTATATTAGATTGAGATTACCACTTTCTGGGAGAATTTTGGTCAATCTTGTGGAGTTAGATGGATGCCATGCTAAAGGAAATTAATTTTCATCCATATATGGATGGATCAAAAAAAATTTTAACTGGACTGTGGTAAATTTACTCCAAGGATATTGCAACAAGAATCCTATGCTTTGAGATGAGCAACCACATTATGTGCAACATGGCTACAACTAAGCATTTCATTGATCTACAAAGACGTCACCATTTGGAACTTGTTTTGCGCACCTACCAAAGTCTCCATTGGATTTTGTTTTTGGGAAATATGTTGAATCACATGAGTAGAGAGATGAAGATAAATAATAAAATCTCATACAAAAGATCCAAATGGTGCATCAAGTAGTGCAAGAACAGTTGGAGAAGAGCTAAGCCCAATACAAGTGTAGGCATGATGAGCACAGTATGGATCATCATTTCCAGGTTGGTGATTTATGTTGGTTACTCATTAGTAAATATAGGTTAACAGGGGAAGGTAAGAAGCTAAAGCCAATACAATATGCTACATTTACTATTTTGGAGAAGACTAACACTAATGCTTTCTAGTTATATCAACCACTATATATGTAGGGCTATTGAGTTGTGGGTATGGAGAACTTG
Organism: Pinus taeda; assembly: GCA_000404065.3. Lineage (NCBI taxonomy): Eukaryota > Viridiplantae > Streptophyta > Pinopsida > Pinales > Pinaceae > Pinus > Pinus taeda. The sequence goes on from APFE031515255.1 coordinate 27,151, forward strand.
AAATTGTATGAGACACAAATGATCATAGATTAGGATGAGTATATTCAAGATCATTTCGTTGATTATTTTTCTCTTAAGTACCTAAATAAGTTGCAGGAAGTTGTCATTCTAGATAAGAAGACAAGAATTTCATGTTGAGGAAATGTGGAATATATTTGAGTGGGACTGAAGGGAATCAATCCAATAAAATAACAGTGGATAGAGATAGGAAAAGTTGAAGATATTACCTTAACTATTTGTTGAGTAGTTGAAATTTTGGTGGTCCAAAAACTTCCCTATTGGGAGGATTGATCTATGAGGATCTAGAAAGGCATAAAATTTAAAGTCCCCAAAATTTGATTTAACTAGCACCATGTCAAAGAGTTTGATGCTTCCAACAAAATTTCAATCACGTCAAATGGATTCAATATGAAGAAGATATGGTAGTTCGAATATTTTGACAACCATGTAGAAAATTGAACTTGTCATAACATGTGGCGGTTTGCATAGAGTGATGTGGGATATGGAAGATGATGTGGCATAGGGAGAAGTCAACGAGTGGGAATGCTTCAACACTACTGCCGCAGGAAAAGGTTGTCATGGTGATGACAGGGTACATGGAATAGTAGAATGGTGTCATGCCACATGACTCAATCTGAGGGCACCATGTGGCACCTCAGAACAAGAAAATTTTGGATAGGTTCAATAAATTGACACTTGCAAGGTTCCAATGGGGGAACCCCAGGAAAGTTTCCAAAGACACCACAAATGATATACAATTTATTCATTGTAACATAATACACATATTATTATTTTAGGTTTTCATTATGAATGATCGCCAAGAAGGGGGCGTAGGTCAAGGGATTGACATTGCAAACTTGTAGATAACTAATATCTCTCCATGACTACCAACAACTCATTGAAATCGAAAACACATGGTAAAATTTTATTAATGGAATTTTATGTATATATGCAAAGGGCTTAATACGTTGGTTATAACAAAATTTTATTTTGGGTTATAACCCAAAATTGTTGTGTATTAATGTAACCCATATATATCACATGGTTACAACCATGACCAATTTATATATGATTCTAACAAATGGGGCAACAACCTTTATGGGCTCAACCTTGGGGATATGGAACCACAAAATTGTAAATTTACAAAAGTATTAGGACTATGCTGCAGCATTATAGTGTGAAGTGAAAGGCCAAGATCCTTTGTATGTACCATGATTATCATTGTTTATGTGATAATTCGTAATCTTTATGCCCTTTCGGAGAATTGTGAAAGGATAGTTTTCGTGACAGCTCTTAGACGATTTTGTGAAGCTACATAATATAGTATTATACCTAAATATTGGGGAATCAATATAACTTGAGTCATTTTGCATCATAATTTAAGAGGTCACTCCTCTGAAAGCAAACCCGACGATGCAACCCACAATGCGAGAAATCCATTATCAATCTCATTGTGCTCTTTCATTTTTTATAGTTATTTTATTTCCATTATAGTATTTTAAAGCCTTTTTCGGGGTTGGTATTTCTAATTCTATTTAAAACCCGATAAATCATAAGCTCGCTATGGAATATCCTAATCAAAGTTCCATTGGTAATATATATGTTAGAAATCAGAATATTTCTAGGATGATTGAGCTACACATTGACAAAGAACTTGGATATGCATGCCTCAATAGCTATCAATTCTTTTTCTATCTTTTTAGTAACTAATTTGGTCATGAGAATGTAACTCTATTTTGACCAAATATCTTTAAATATATTCCCAATCAATGTTATGAATTTTTTCAATTCTACTTTGATAATCCAATGTGTTGCCTTTTTCCTTATTCAATGGCATCTACTGAATTTAAACGCTTATCCTATGAAATCTCTTGTTCTAATCGTGTATCTTTGGCTATTTGCATTGCAAATTTTATCAACTAGGAACAAATTTGTTTAGAAGTTTTAATCAGTTACTTAGACCTGTGTAAGTGTTCCTCCCATTCTTTTAAGGTTGTGTTACTTTTTATTTTAGTAATTCAGGGTGGGATGGGGGTTCTTCTCTTATCACTATTATTCTAGAAACTGAGCTTAGTGATTTTCCTATCTACATCCCCATACTCCATTTATTTATCAATCATATTATTCAACAATATGTCTATGAGGTTTTGGTTAGTTGCAACTAAACTTATCTTATTACGGAGCTACTCCTATATATAGAGAAATTGTTGATTGATGTTAATTTATTCTTGTCTAAAATTTTCCAAATTCACTAAATTATTCATTTTTTTTTTAATTTCCAAGCTTAGTTCAATCAATTGAGCATGATTTTGTTATATAGCGACTAAAGCCCATGTTGTAGTATATCAGTTTCATTTTTCATTTTCCATTGCAACTCCTATTCCTTTTGAACCTACTATTGTTGAGCTTCATATTCTTGAAATTTCAACTATGCTTGAAATTGATTTCCTTTATATAACAATTGTTGATCCAACTCCAATACTTTAGAGCCTTTTCTCTTCAGGATCTCCATCATTTTCAAAACATGATATACATTGGGATTTTCCTATGCTCCAATAGAGTGAGCTAATTCTTGAACTACTTGACTTTAATACAATTGTGAACCATCTCATATCACCCATGTAGTAATTTTTATTTCTTTAGTTATTCTCTTCTCTTTACTTCTTTTAATGCCATCGTTTTTCTATGAGTAGAAATACAAATTTGATGTAAAAATATATTCCATTTTTGTTGATGATATGGAACTCACCAATACTTATTCCTGTGCACCGCTATCAGGAACAATAGTAATGGGATTTTTCAGTAAGACATCGGAGGTCACCAAGAAAGTATCAGTTCGGATAGGAGTATTCGACTATTGTTGAACATGTTTCTTCAGAGTGGAAAGCTCAATAAAAGTTTCAAAGACTCTGTGTTTCTTAGGAACACTTGTTGTTTTTAGGAATTCATATGAACTACTAGAGGGAAAAATACTAATCATCGTTTTTCACAATATTTTGAAGGCATCCAGGATAATCTTAGTATGGAAAGGGACATCTAACTATGGTTGAGCATGTCCCTTAGGACTGCAAGTCTTAGGAGTAACCTCAGAAATTTTCTGTTACCAAGAAATAATTGCTATAGTTTGTAGGAATACATTCAATTGTTTATCTATTTTGGTCACAATGGAATATTTTTCAATAATGTCCCTTTTTAGAAGGCCACTGACTAATTTTACAAACACTTTTTCAATATATTTTGAATCTTCATCATCAATGATTACAGGAGTTTTAAATGAAGAAGCATCTCTATTATGATCTTGACTATTTCATTGCTGTAAAATCAAAGGAAAGGATTTATTTATTTCTTCTATGAATACAAGAAAATTTTGGTACTAATCAACATAAATCTCTTCAGCCTTTTGGAAGGTCTTCTCATAGGAATGGAATCATTGAGAAATATCATCGTAGGGGAGCTTTTTTTTAACTATTTTCTGATGGAAACTTTAAAATAATGGTTGTTCACAATCCCTAAATAGTTAACATGCCTTAAAGGAAATTGGACTAGCTTAATGAAATTCAAAATCAATAATTATTTCTTGGCATATGCAATCTTTTCCAAGGTATAAATTCAAGTTTTTATGGGAAAACTAGGAGAAATTTTCTTATAGATTTTATGTAATTCGTAGGCAATGCCTACCTCAACTATCTCATAAGTCATCTATTTATAGTTTAATATATTAAGAACAAAAAGGGGCAAGGCATCTGAGGCTACTTGAAAACCATATATTCTCATATAGGATAAGATTTATTCAAAATACCAATCATCAATTGGATCAATGCCAACTTTGTCTTCTTGCGAGATTCAAAGAGGTTATGAGCAAAACAACTTTTCAGAAAATGGAAATTATAAGAAAATCGAAGATTGGATAGAAGTGGCCACCATAATTGTCTTCCCAAATATTTTCATGGTAAATATTAAGTGGGATTGGCTCATAAGGAATCTTTTTCCATCCCATCGAAGGAAAAGAGGTTTAAAAGAAAATGGCATCTGTATTATAGGATGACATCTAAAGTGAGAATTGGGTTCACTGTTATTAGCTTTGAAATGCTTAATGTGCTTGCATATATTGTCAAACATGATAGTTTCTCAATTGAAGAATATCCTTTTGAAACTCTCTAACTAAATGGAACCCATTCTAAAGGAAATTGTGTAAATACTTTTATATCGAAAAACCTACAAGGCATGGAGGTCACAAAGGGATTTTGTTGTATTTAGAAGGGTAATGGCATATCCTTTTGAATATTCTTCCTTAAATCTTTGTTCACTGGTCCTTAAGGGTTTAATCAATTTATACATATTCTTTTAAACTAAATGCATTCGTTTTATGAATTTATGTACAAATTGTGCATTGTACTAGAGTTCTGACTGAATAAATTTATACATAAACTGAAGATAAACTGAATTATGTAATTAAGTACAACTAGTGCTAATTCGTGGTGCCGCGTGTTAGTTTTATTTCTGACATTAGTGAAAGTAGCGCAATGGGACGAGAAATTAAAATTGTCAAAGCACGATAAATATCAAGGTTTTTCGCCTTTTAACTAATATTGAACTGCCCATTACTACTATTATAGATACTACTACTATTTAGCATTCCAACCCAAATATATATACATATCAGACGTCCATTATGTTCAACGTGTTGGACTCTTTTATGAACCCAACGTTGGACTCCTAGCATCTGGATTTGACATTCTAGAACTCATACGGTTAAAGAAAGACAAAAAAAAAAAAATAATATGTGTGCACTGATCCATATAGTGCCAAACAACTAAATCCATGCTTGAACCCTCGCTTAGCTGGGATACAAACAACTAAATCCATGCTTGAACCCTGTATTTACCATGAGCACAACTAAAACAATAAACAATTAATCTTCTTATCTTTGTAATTGTTATATTAATTAACTCTTTTTTTTAATGGATATGGTTAACTTTGGAAGTAAACATTAAGTTGTATTTATTAAATGTTTGTTTTTCTTTTCATGGAAACATATCAATTCCATATTGAATATAAATAAGTTTATACATCATTTTTCTAAAATAAAAATTAATTAT
>APFE031515255.1:34753-47666 GCA_000404065.3 Pinus taeda
TTCTTAGGCTAATGGAATGCTACTAAGTGGCCTCATCGGATTGACTCAAATTGACATTTTATGATTTAATTTTGGATGGTTTTGGATGAACCAATGAATGGGTGCCACCGGGCCCAATCCTAAGCTTCCATGTGGTAACTTGGGGTTGATTAAAATTTCATTCATGGCTTGAATAGGCACCCACAATTGTCAAAATCATGACCTAGGAGCAGAAAAATGAGATACTTACCAATGGTTTAGGGGTGGTTCTTATTATGTAGGAACAAAATCCTATTTGAACTTTTGACAAATGAGAGATGGGGAATGGGGATGAGGCTAAGCACAGGCCGTTGGTCACCTCACACCCACAGAAACACATCCAAAGGGGCCAATGGCGTAGGACTTAGTGTCGGTTTAGAGTCACGAGACAAAGCACATAACCAAGGCTGAGGTAGATTCTAGTGCTCAGAGAAGGGGGCTAGGGATAGGCCTCAAGCCTTGGTCCCATGGCCATTCATAGGATCTAACCCCAAGGGAACAGAGTGGGAGGCAGAGGGGGCCTAGGATAAGCCCTAGTTTTTGGTCGCATGAGTGACCACAGTACTGATAGAGGAGGTTGAGAAGCACTAGTAGATGAGGGGCTAAAGGTTAGCCCTAGCCTAGGTCATATGCATGGGAATTTGAGGGCCAACCCTAGTAGATAAGGTGCCAAGCAGTTCGGTGTGAGAATTTGAAGGCCAACCCTAGTTTCTATGTAACATTGGAATCATGCCTTGAGAACATGGGGGTTATGCTGACAAGGGTGGGTGGTTAGCCCCAGCCTTTGGGTGTATGGCCATGTCGTTTAATTTTTATGCCCATAGGGTTCATGGCGCAATTAAACAAGGTGAAAAAATATAACTAAAATGCCATGAATCACATCGGCGCTGGCTGAAAATGTCGCTTGGTGGGTCTAGAAAAGGAGGAATTTGTAGAAAGGTTAGTAGGGGAGTCCAGTTTTAGAGAAGTAAGTGACAAAACTTCTTTAGATCATAAATTCTTCAATATTTTGCCAAATTTAACACAAGAACAGCCCAACTTGGGTTTTTTGTCTATTCTGGAGTCATTCCAAACATCAATTTTAGATTATAAGCACTATAAATTCATGTAATCATAAATTTGAGCACTTAATGAAAGAGGCCCCCCCATTGGAATTTAGACGAGGAGATGTAGCCGAAGAGGGTTGAACTCCTTTATCATGTTGTTTTCTCATGTTACTGTGTATGGAAATTTGTCTTTGTTATTATCCTAGAAATTGAGTTTTAAAGCAATTATTTTATATTCTTTTGCAATGTGATCCATTTCCTAAAAGGCATTAAATTTTACTTCGTATTTCCTATCATAATCAAGTTTATAAAACAAATCAGTTTGGTATAAGAGCTCATGGTTATTTTGAAGGCTTGATTTTTTTGCAAGTGTTTTCTAATGCTTACAAGGTTGAAGATGAAAAGAGGAGTAAGAGTGCTTATAGAGCCATGTCCTCAAGTGGGTGCAAGGAAGTCACACATATCTCAAGATTCACCAGTCATGGCACATGAAGAAGGTCATGAAGGGATGTATGAAGGTGAGAGAAATTTCAAAAAAGATTTCTTTGAAATTCTGAAATGGTGAAAGTTCTTTATGAGGAGAGGAACTCAAGGTTGCAAGGAGAGAGATCAAAATCTCTGAAAGAAAATGGAAGAAATGGAGAGAAACCTCCAAAATCAAATGGAGAGGATGGTGACGAGACACCACCTTCACCTCCATCCTCACCCTCATCTTCTTCTGCCTCATCCCCTTCACAAAAACCTCCGCATTATTCATAGGGACATGGTAAAACTCCTTTCATAAATCTTGACATAATGTTTGAATTTCTGATGTACAATGGAGAGATAAATGCTTCGAAATTAGATAATTGGGTTCGTTGAATTGAAGTGTATTTTATGATATACAGAATCAAGGATGATTCAACTAAAATTCAGCTTCCTTCTCTTAGTTTGGAAAGTGCAACACTCATTTGATGAGAGGCCGAAACTCAAGAAGACATGAAGAAAATTGGTAAGGTTTTATACTATTGGAATAATTTTGTTGTTGCAGTAAGAAGAAAATTTTATCCATTGGCCTACATGAAATAACCTATAATGCATTTTGAAAAATTTATGCAAGCTAAGGGTCAAAGTGTGCAAATTTGTACTCAATAATTTATGAAAAGATATTTGATTTTGGGTATAGATTTTTCCTCTCAAGAAACTCTACTAAAATACATTGGAGGCTTACATAGTTATCTCAGACACACAATTCTCATGTTTAATGCTACAAAACTAGATGAAGTATGTATACAAGCAGCTCATTTAGAAGGAAGAGGGAAGAATGTTCCACAAGAGGGAAACAAAAATCCATTCAAGTGTGTAGAGAAAGGAAGGGTAACTTCAAAGGTAAATGGAAGAAGAATGCTTTAGTCAAGAAAGAGGGAGAAAAACACATGCAAACATTGTTCAAAAAAAGGTGATGATGAAGACCATTGCTAGAAACTTCATCTTGAGAAGAAACACAAAAAGTTTAACAACAAAGGGAAAGAAAATATTGTTGCAAATGCACTACATGATTTAGGATATGATTTCAGGGATGGAGGAAAGAAACAACCATGGGATTTAAAGGTAAGGACTCTATTGCAAGCACTAGTTATTATAGTAACCTGAATGAAACTCAACATGAAAAAGAAGGGATAGATCTTTTCCAAATTAGAGTCATCTCAAAATATACTAAGGTAGATACTTTGCTTGATAGTGGTTCACAAGAAAACCTTATTTCAGAAGACATTATTAACAAATTAAACTTGGAAACCATTCCTCATCCTAAACCTTATCCATTAGGTTGGATATATGACAATGCAAATTTTCATGTGACAAAAAGATGTAAATCAAAATTTGTCATGACTGCAAACTTTATAAATGAGGTAGATCTTGATTTTATTCCACTTTAAATTTGGGGTATTGTTTTGGGAAACCGATATTTATATGATAGGAGATCCATCTTTCATCACCATGAGAACAAATATCATTTGTTTAAAAATGGGATTGAGCATATTGTGAGAGCACATAATAAGAAGTTGAATTTATCTCTTGTGAATGTTGTAAAAATAAGGAGGCTTGTTAATGCTAGTAATAATTTTGTACTCTTGATGATCAAACCCGAAGAAAATGTGGAAAATGAAGCCTTCCAAGGATGTGATGCAAAATTAACATCTGATTCAATTGAGGTTGTTGAGGTTGTTAACACCTATGATAACATGTTTCAGGAACCTGAAGGATTGCCTCCTAAAAGGGGAATCCAACATGAGATCCAATTACAACAGGATTTTCCTCTTCCAAACATTGGCATGTATAGGATTTGAGTCATGGAGAATTAAGAAATTAAGAAACAAATCCAAGAGTTTCTCGATAAAGGGGTCATCACACCATGCACATCACCATGCACATTTCTGATTGTTTTAGTACTGAAGAAAGATGGTGCATGGTTCATGTGTGTGGATTTTAGAGCCTTCGATAAGATCATGGTAAAGAGTCATTACCCTCTTCCTCAAACAGATGATTTAATTGACTAGTTGAATGATTTTGTGTATTTCACTAAGTTGGACTTGAGAAGTGGTCACTTCAGATTAGGACAGTTGAAGGAGATATATGGAAGACAACCCTCAAAACAAAGCAAGATTTGTTTGAATCATTGGTTATGACATTTGGGCTTTGTAATGCTCTTGTAACATTCATGAGGGTTATGAATGATGTCTTAATACCTTTTCTTGATGACTTTCTGATTGTATACTTAGATGACATATTCATCTTCAGCAAGAATCGTGAAAAGTGTGTAAAACATGTTAGGCAAGTTGTAAATGTCTTAAAGGAAGAAAAGTTGTCTTTAAAGATGTCTAAATGTGAATTTGGAAAACCCTTGTAAGTATATTTTGTCTATATTGTTGGAGGGGCTGAATTGAAGATTGATCCCTCAAAGTTTGAAGTCATTTTGAATTTGGAGAAACCCAATAATGTTAAAGAAGTTTGAAGCGTTTTGGGAGGAACACAATATTGGAGAAATTTAATTTCTAACTTCTCATAAATTACAGCTCCATTAAATGCTTTTACAAGTGTGAAACACATTTTTCAGTGGGGAGGCAAGAAATAGGAAGTCTTCAATGCATTGAAAGACAGAATCAATACAACACCTATTCTTGCACTTCCTGATTTAAGGAAGCCATTTTATTTACAAGTTGATGAAAGTGACCATGTTATGGCAGTGGTCTTTATGCAACATGGTAAGCCTATTTGTTATAATTTTGGAACTCTTAATGGCATAATAGTAAAATATCCAACATATGGCAAAGAATTGTATGATTTGGTGAAAAATGTGAAAAAAATGGAAACACTATTTGATGGGAAAGGAAACTATCATTCACATTGATCAACAACCATTGCAATACTTACAATCACAAACCAAGCTACAACAAGGAAGGCATTTTAGATGGATGGGTTTCTTGCAACAGTTCCACTTGGTGATAAGATATAAGAAAGTATCTATAACAAAGTTGTGTATATTTTATCTAGACCAATTGTTAGTGCATCTATTATTCCTAAGCATAATTCTATCATGCATGAGAGTTATGTTTAATAATATGATTTAGATGAAGCTTTTAAGGGTTTATATGCAACTTTGTGTGAATGAAACCAAGTAGACGAATTAGATTACCATGTTCATGATGAATTATTGTATTACATTCCACAATGTGAAAGAGGAAACATCATAAGGGAAGCACATACTTCTCTTATTGCTTGCCATTTTGGTTTAGGCAATACCATGGCACAATTAAAGAGGTATTGTTATTGTCCTCGTATGAATGAAAGTGTGTTATGATATGTAAGATGGTGTTCTTTGTGTGTTACTAGTAAGCTTAGCAATAGAAAGTTAGGATTGTATACTCCACCTTTAGTTCCTTTCCATGCTTGAGAAATTGTTTCTATGGACTTCCTTGGAGGGTTGCCTATGTCTCAGAAAAATCATGATTATATTTATGTTGTGGTGGACCATTTCAACAAAATTTATATTTTGATGCCTTGTAAGAAGCAGGCTATAGTTGAATAAACTATGTAAATGTTCTTCCAAAATGTATGGGTGGACTTTGGGTTTCCCACATCTATTTCGATCTCTAGGGAAACTTTGGTCAAGATTATCGGGACTCATGGGCATCAAGTTGAAGAAGAGCACAAAATTTGATCCACCAATGGTTAGACAAAAGTGGTGAATAGAAAAATAGTACATATTCTTTGTGGTTATTGCAACAAACATCTTAAGGTTTGGAACGAAAACTTGCACTACATTCAACATGCTTACAACTGAGTAAAGCATTCATCGACTCAAAAATCTCCATTTGAGGCATGCTTGGGACACTTACCAAAATCTCCTTTAGATGGCAAAGATGTTTCTATTGATGGATATAGTGACATAGATAAGGCCAAGAGATTCATTGAAAAGGTTCAATTGGTGCATCATATGGTTGAAGAACTATTGTAAAATAGTCAAGCCATGCACAAGAGAAAACATGATAAGAAGCATCTTGATCAAAGTTTTTAGGATGGAGATGAAGTTTGAGTTTACATTAGCAAGGAAAGGCTTCAAGGAGAAGGTAAGAAAGTGAGACCAATTAAATATGGACCTTTTAATATTTTAGAAAATATTGGTAATAAAGCCTTCCGGTTGGATTTTCCTCCATATATGAAAGTGTATGAGGTTGTTAATGTTGAGAATTTGAGATTATATGAGCCTTATTTGATTAAATATCAAGGAGAGAATATTCAGATTCCTTAAATAGAATATTTGTCTCTCATATTTCTTGAATAATTGCAGCAAGATACTATCCTTGACAGAAAAAATAAGAACTTCAAGAAGATAGAAAGTGGAGTACATTTGTGTGGGCATCAAAGGTCAAAATCCAAGAAATTCCAAATGGATTAAGGTTAGAAGCATGAGGTAACTTTAACCTCATATGTTTTTTATTGAAAATATCCTTTTAGAGGTCCAAAAGCTTCAAATTGGGAGGAGTGATCCAAGGGATCAGTAAAGTGATAAAAAATGAAATTGTTCAAAGTTCTCGAAACTAGTGCCAAAATGTAGATTTCACTGGCCTGAATCTAATGCAACTTGAATAACTCAAAACCGATATCATATTCCTTTGATATTGTGTTCTGATCATTTTCCAAAACATATAAATCTTTTGCAAGTTGGGTGCATGGTTAATGAATGGGTAGTCCGTATGTTGACTTGATAGGCTAACTAGATAAGTTGATTATCTTTCTCGGTCCAATGATAGGTTTCCAAGTGGCCTCACCAGATTGGATAGAATTGGAAGTTGATGATTGGTTGTGGATGGTTTTGGATGGACCAATTAATGGGTGCCTTGTGGCCTAATCACATGATACCATGTGGCATCCTGGGATTAATTAATTTTCTTTTTATGGCTTGCATTAGCCTCCATAAGGTTAGAAGTCATGACCTTGGAGTAGATAGGGCATAGCCTTACGAGCAGGATACGAGTTGTTCTTGTTATGTATATAGGCACCAAAATCTACTTTAACTTTTAGTAGATCAACAATGGGAAATGGGGTTGGCGCTAAGCCGTGGACCTCAATCACCTTGCACAGAAAGAACCATAAGAAGAGAATCTAAAGGCTTGGGGATTATCCCCAACCCAAGGTCATGATAAGCACATAATCCCAATAGAGGAAGATACTAACACTCATAGAAGGGGGGATAGGGATAGGACCTAATCCTTGGTCGCATGGCAATTCACTAGACCTAGCCCCGAGGGAACAGAGCCAGAGGTAGTGTGGGCTTTGGATAAGCCTCAAGTCATGGTCTCATGAGTCACCATGCGACCGATAACGGAGTCACAAAAGCGCTCAAATATTAGTGGTTAAGGGTTAGCCCTTGCTGAGGTCATATGCGGTCATCAAAACCATGGGCATGTAGAATATAAGGTGTCAAGTAGCTTGAAATGGGAATTCAGCAGCTAGACCAAGGTTTTATGTAACCTTGGAAACTTTGGCCAAGAACATGGGAGCTATGCCAATGGTGGTGAGCAGCTAGCGACAGCCCCCGGGCATATGACCCATGTGGCTAAATTTTTCTAGCTATAGGGGTCATGGCTCAATTAAATAAGGAAATAAATTACAACTAAAACAACATGAATCTTGTTGGCACTAGGTGAAAATGTTGCTTAGTGGATCCTTAAAAGGTGGAATTCGTAAAACAATTAGAGGTAGAGTCCAGTTTGTAGAGATGTTAGCAACAAAACTTCTCTAGAGCATAACTTGTTCAGGTTTTGGCCAAATTGAGCAAAACAAGAGTCCAAATTGGGGTTTTTGACTATTCCAGAGCCATTGGAGACAATATTTTTATATTATGAGCATTTTAGACAAACGTAATTAAAAATATGATCACTTAATGAAATATGTTGAACATTGGAGGATGGATGAGGAGATGTAGACCATGAGGGGTGAACTCCTTTGCTCTTTTGTTGTATTTTGTTAGTGTACATGGTGTATTTCTCTCTATTTTTGTGCCACAAACTAATTAATTTAAAAACATTATTTTATGTGTTATTGCAAAGTTATCCATTGCCTATCAGAAAAACTTTTACTTGCATATTTCTTATCATCATATGGTTTGTAAAACAAATCATTTGATAATCAATCAAATCCTCAATTTGCAATTCTTTTAATAATAATCTAATAAAGCAATAATCAATACATGTCTGACCTTAGGTGGTGAAAAGCGTAAATAAGTGATGAGGAGTTTTGACACTTGACACAACAATTCTTTCCACATGCAGTCATACACACAATGAACAAATATATAAACAAAAAATAAAATAAATTTACTCACACAAACACTCCATACAGCACAATCTCCTATCATAATATACTTACAGAGGATCAATAACCCTAAAGGTTTTCGCATATTTTCCTAGCCTTTTCCGTAAGGAAATCAATCCATAACACCATCTAATACCATATTATTTGTGCTCACAACACAAATCATACACTTTTTCTATTCATCTCATAAAGTTTTCATATATAGGAATATAAATTAGTGAATTCAAAAAATTTGGTTCCTAATAAAGTGGATCTATGCTTAGGACATGATGCAACTACAGCTCATGCACATGGGAAAAAACCACTTCTATAATAACACCTCAGAACTCTCACTGACAATCTATAACACACTTGACATACATGGAATCATTACATCAAACAAGAGGCACAAAGAGTAAGCCTAAAAATAGTTGCAAACTCAATGTTGTGGGGATTATCGAATCTATGTATACACATATGTAATTAACAAATTCCCTTTGCTTTTAGGACAAAGAAATACATATCATTGGGAAAAATATAATGTGGATATAGTGTTCATCATCAAGCAAACGATACTAGAAGCTCCTATGTTATTTGAATGGGGTATAAACAACATGCATCCTTAGTACTAGCTAACCTAATTGGTCTATGAAAAACCAAAGTCAATATCCAAGTGTTGCTATCCATCCTAATTGTTACACATTCTAATCCAAACCTCCAATTGAATGTCCTCGATGTAATAATCTTCAAGAATAATGGATACTTATAAAGGATAAGAAATAGTAATCACTTTCTCCCCCCTTTCGACGAAATAATTCTTCTATAAGCCTTGTAAAGTAGCCTCCAAAACAAAGAAATTTAGATCGGACAAGAGGAACAAGAAAGGGATCCATCCATAAATATGTACCCCTTATATCTAGGTCTATAAATACTTATTTCCTCTACTTTTCAGCTAAATAATTCTTCCACAAGTGTTGTACGTTAACCCTCCAAGAATGAAATTTGATTAAAGTGAAATCTAGCTAAAAAGTCAAATGAAATTAGATACTAGTAAACATACTAAGTAAACAAAATATATTCTTTTTAACCACCTAGTAAGGTATGCCATCCTTTGAATATTTAGTAAAGAGTTTAGATGGACTTTGCATGCTATACAATGAAAAAATAATATACCATATTACTTCACTAAACTTAAGAAATTAAAAGCTAGAAAGTTTTACAAACGAAACGATCCACAAGGCTCTTTGGCAAATGGTTGTACAAATATCATGGCTAAAGAATTAGGGCTCCATATGGATTTATTTATATTTTAATTGCCAAATAAATCATATGCATGTATGATTGAAGGTAGTAATTAGGTCAATTTGATAACCTACTCAGGAGAACATGTGAGAGATGAAATTCTAACTAGCAAATGAATGGGAATTTCTATGTGAATAGATTAATGGAGTTGTCAATCAATTGATGTGTATTCTACAATGAGGTGAAGAAAGAAAAAATTATTGTATCCTTGGGATACAATATTGTAGAATAATATACATCAACATTAACGCGTTAACAAAGTAAATTTGCAATATAGAACATAAATAGACAATCATATCAAGAACCAGAAAGAAGACAAAAACATATTTACAATAAAAAAGTAGAAGTAAGTTATACACATTTTATTAATAAGAGCAAGGTTACGACTTTAGAGGAACAACATACAAGATGAAGATAATCTACTAGTATCACTCCTTACAATTGTGCTTTTATTTCTTTTAAATCTTCTTTACTATCTAAAATAATAAGAAAGTTAAATTTATTCAATGGAAAAAATTAAACTCATACATGAGAATTATGCTCACACAATAAAAATACTAAAAAAAATGAATCTCTAAAAATACATGGCCAATATAATTAAAGTATTCTCCACATCTTTAAATGTTATCCTAGGTCTTCTCTTTTATCTATATATAAAAAAAAAATATTTATGAATTATTAAAATAAATATTATTGTTCTATTTCAATAATGGGATTTTTTAAGTGTCAATAATCCTTGAGAGTATATGTGATTTATTTTAATCCCTTTACATCAGTTAGGTAGGGGTACAACTTATCGAGAGATCCAATGTTTCAAATGTGTTTTTAATAGTAACGTTAAATTCAATAATATACAGAACATAGTAAGTAGACATTTTTTCACCTCTAATTACGATTCCATTAATTTCCTATTATAATTTCATTTTATATTTTATATTTTATGTTTGGATACGTGAAAATAAATGTAAGAGACGTAAATCATGTAAGTATTTTGATCAGAAAGGGGAGAATTTATCAAAATAGTTTTATTCAAATATTCTTATTTTGTATATTAAGTAGGTAGATTTCAATAGAAATGAATATATAATTTATTTATATGTCGATTTTTTTTCTAAATGAAAAGAAAATCCATTTTTCTAATTTTTAAGGGTTTAAAAGATTATAAGATTTTTTAATGAAAAGTTTTTGTTGGGAATTTCAATTATTATTTATATTTATATTATTATATATATATTATAATAATAATTTTAGGGATTTATATATTATTTTTGTACTAAAGGTATAAATAGGAATTCTAAAAATAATTAGACACTCAATATTGTGAGACTTGTCGAATCTATATATATTTATATATGATGATAATTTTTTTTGTTTTGAAGACCAAAAAATATTGTGGAACTAGTGTTTCTTATTAGCGAGGAGAGACTAGAAACACTTATGGTATTTGAATGAGGTATGAACTGCACTCACCACTAGTTTAAGCTAACATGCATGGTCTATGAAAAACCAAATTTAATATCCAAGTGACTTTATCCATCCTCCTTGTTACATATTTCCTTCCAAACCTCTATTGGAATGTCCTTAGGAGAATAATCCTGAAAAATAATGGATACATTCAAAGCATAAGAAATAGGCATTACTTCCCTTTCCTCCTCAACTAGATGATTCTTTCATAAGTGTTGTATGTTAGCCTCCAAATTAAAATAAAAATTTGGATGGGACAATAGGGACGGGGAAGAGATTTATCCATATTTTTGTACCCATTATATTTATGCCTAATATTTATTTCCTCTACTTCTGATCTAGACAACTTTTCCAGAAGTGTTGGACCTTATCCTTCTAAGAAAGAAAAGAGAGTGACAATGAAAATCTAGTTAAAAATTCAAATGAAATTAGATAATCACTAACATAGTAACCAACATTAGTGAATATAATTTTTTGTGACTTTTAGGTTTGATTCAGTTGCACCCTAACATGAATTAATCAATGATATTGTAGTTTTTTAATTAAATATTTTTATATTGATTTATTTCAATGGTGAGATAGTGTGTTTCTAAACACATTCATTTATTGTCTTTGAAGAGACAATAACTAGAATTAAAGTCATGTTTTCTCTATAAAGACAATATGCCTTTAATCCGAAGTATTGTTTCTTGAAAGACAAAAATGAATATGTCTCTTAAGAGACAATAATGTTTCCGTTATATATTTTGTTTATATACACAATTTTTTTAAGACAATAATGTGAGACACTCCCTTAAAGATAATATTCAAGACAATACACAAGTTTTTTTTTTTTGAAATTAAGACAAATTACCATAAAATTCTTTTAGATATTGCCTTAAAGCCTCTCTATGTTGCAGTGCGTAGGCTAATACAATGGCTTGTCAATACCACAACCCCCAAAACCATATTTCATTTCACATGACACATGTTCATATGATATGGTGTAGTCTAACAATTTTTCACTTTTTCCTGAAAATAGAATTTTTTGTAACATCATGAACTTAAGTTGTTTAAAATGTGTCTTTGAGCATATAAATTGATTCAACATCCTTGATTTTTGCATATTACTATATTGACACTTAATATTCCAAAAATTTCTTGTGCCAAAGATAATTGAAATAATTAATAGGAAAGGGGCAAAAACATCAAAGGTTTAGATTACTCTATATGATTTTGTTTTTAATTAATAAATTTATTTGAATACAAAAAATGATATAATTACTTTATAGATAAATCTAAATTTTTATTTGTGAATATTACTAATAATATTCTAGATTATTCTGTAAAAATTAAATCACACCCCTTCACTCCATAACAATTGGCAATTAAATTAAACTTATGGAATTCGTGTTCCAAAATAGATATATCCATAACCTAACAAAATTACAGAGTCCCTATTACAAAATAAATATGCTTATCAACTTAATTAAACAAAAAAATGAAAGATAAAAAAATGTGTTCACATTATGTCATTTGGTAGTCAATAACTTACATAGTAATTTTCTATTCCTATTACATCGATCTAAAAATAAAAACTAGTTAACAAAAAGTTCAAATTCAGTGCTTTTCATTACCTTAAAAGAGTGATTACTATGTTTCATAAAGAAGGCCCATAGATATAATAAGAATCTTTAAGTCTGTCCAATCCGACGATGCCAAGATACAACCTAAACATGATTATAACTTATAACTGGTCCAAAGCTGATTAATATTTGAATATGCAGTCAGTGTTATTACATTATGTTACTATTAAGAAGAGTCGGTACTGCATATAGCGTTAGTCGAATAACAGATTTGGAAATCCTATCTACATTATGTCAAAGAATGCGCCTCGTGCATCTCCGAAAGAATGATGTTTAGGGAGTTGTCTATAATGCGATTTTTTTGGAGATTCCGGTGACGGAATCCGGCGGAAGAAATGAGGTTAAATCTTAATTTTTAGCAGTTAAAATGGTTTTTTAACTGTATATTTGGATTCAGCGCCCTGAAAAACCCCTGGAAGCCATTGACTGTGCAGAAACTAACTATCAAACTTGGGATTGCAATGAATTGCTGCCGGATTTTGGCCGGAAGAATCCGCCGGAAAAGCTTTCAAAAAGTCGCGTTATAGACTACTGCGATGTTTAGAGTAGAAGGGGTCGCACTATTCCATTTGAGCAACGCACCCCTAGCCACTTCAACGTAACTTACGTAAGTTATGTAGAAAT
>APFE031515255.1:51096-72404 GCA_000404065.3 Pinus taeda
TTATGTAATATAAAGGAGGTTTCCCCCTCGAAGAGGCTGAATTCTAAGGCGTTGATCTATCTTTTCTATCTTTTCTTAAGCTGGTTTTATAACAGAGACTATATAAACATTGTGAAAACCTCACAATTATAAGTGCATTATATGTTAAAAGAAGATACAAATATCATAAAACAAGGAATATAGACCCAATAAAGTGTATAGAATTTAGAATGGGAAATAAAACGGGTCAAGATACATGAGGTATAATAATTATGTGTACAAAATATATGTACAAAATGAGGCCATTGTGGGTGGATTTTGTCCGTGTAATAATTTGTATAAAAAAAATTTATTATCTTAATGGAATGTCGATAGAAATTAATTGTGAAGGTATATAAATTTTGAGACCAAGTTACCAAAAAGGCTAAGTTGGTTTCCCAACATCCTAATCTAGTAGTTCTTGAGTTCATGGGGAAAGAAACTACAATAATTTTCGTAGGTGTAGACTTAACTAAGACTAAAAACAAAACTATATACAAATATCCATAAAATTATGAGTGTATAACCATAAAATGAATTTTGAAGTGATAACTATAAGGGACTGTAAAGGATAAAAACATTTTTTTGTCTATAAATGCAATTTAGAAAGTAAATATGGCCCTCACGACCATTCTATGGGGAAATGTGTAAAGAAAAATACATAATTAAGTATAGAAACAACCCAGAATCGATGTGATGCAATAAGAAATGCCACAACTATAAAATATAAAAAAAAAAAAATGTTGATAAATAAGTCACAGTGGCATTTCTATTAAGTAACAATAGAATTGTTGAATAAAATACCTAATCAAGGAGCAGCGATATGGAGATAAGTTGTGATAAAATGATGGAGGGGGGAAGTCTGACAAATAGAGAAAGCAATATTATTGAGAATTTTAAGTTGTATGTACCGTGGTAATTATATTTGGGTTACTCTCGAAATTGAATACATATGGAAACACATCCAAAAAATGCTATTGATATCTAGAAAGATATCCACTTACCTCAAATTAAGTGAATAAAAAGTGAGTAGGACTAAAGTCAATTTCAAAAATATTACAAAAAAATACTAGAGAAAGATTGCAATGGCCCTTAAAATATAGAAAAGTAATCCAGGTGGTGGGCTCAAGAATTTTTTGAATTACATCTTCATAATACTAGATCATATAATTATTCGTTAAATGGTTATTTTATGATGTTAAAAGGACAACATGAAAGAATATGTATATGTGTATATGTATTTGTTTGTGTGTGTGTGCGTGTGTTAGATACACACAACAGTAGATGTGTATATTAAATATTTTGAGGATTCTATGGTCCTAATGAAACTCGAAGGGTTGATGGTAAGAAACAATATTAGGAAGAGGCAGATGACTGAGTAAGGTAATGTGGGATATAATTTAAAGGAGAACTTGAATCTATGATAAAATGCTAGTAATCTATTGGTAGAAATGTTACCTATGCCTAATGAGATGGAAAGAGTAGCATGTCACCATTCAATGTCACCGTAGATATGTACTGAAAGAACTTTAATAATACTTTTATAGACACAAGTGATGTTTGATCAAAAAATTGATTAGAATGAACATATTCTTACAAAATCATTATGTCGATATGACCACACTAGCATAATGTGAAGAGGATGTTGACATGCATGGTACTGTAAGGGGGGAGAAGCCTATAAATGATTGACCTTCATCAACAAGGGGAAGCATGTGTCATACTAAGCACCTTAACCAATCATTTGTGGAATAGAGAGGGATGGAAACCCCAAGAAAGGATTTGAGAAGACTCATAGGTGAGGCATGTTAGAAAGATATGATGGTAAGGTTTAGTAATGTAATTTTCTAGTTATATTTTGTTTATTTTAAGCACGCCCGCGCTATTGGGGAGAGATCAGAAGGAAAAGGATCCAACAAAGAAAACTAAATAAATGATAGAACCCCGATTTCTGCATGAAAAAACCAACATATAAATAACATGGACATGATTGAGTCCACTTGAACAAAGGAAAATATGATATTTACTGTTAAAGTTGTAAGGCGAAGTAATTGTCCTAGAACTTGGTAATGTTTTGTTGTTTCATTGTTGATATCATGAAGGTATGATGGTACCTAATGAGTATATCATTGGTTGCAAGCCATAATGGGAGAA
This sequence comes from Pinus taeda, assembly GCA_000404065.3. Classification (NCBI taxonomy): domain Eukaryota; kingdom Viridiplantae; phylum Streptophyta; class Pinopsida; order Pinales; family Pinaceae; genus Pinus; species Pinus taeda. The sequence goes on from APFE031515255.1 coordinate 53,269, forward strand.
AGGTAAGGAAATGTTCTTTTTGATGATAACAAATATGATTACTGTGATACCATATCATACAATAAGCACTTATTCTCAGGTAAGAATAAAATTATTGTCTATTAACATTCCATTAGACCTTAAATTTCAAATGTAGTAAAATAATTTGTGAGTTGGATAACAGGTTGTGTTCCAATGTATACCGAACCAAAATAAACAAAAAAAAGTAAAAATAAGGTGGTGAGTATGAGACAATCAATACACATATGAGCATAAGAGAGAGAAACCCCATGATTGTATATGGAAGTAAACTTATGAATAAATTTCATTAACAACCTACAATACAATGAGATAAAGAGGCCAAAATTTAAGGAACGCTGCAAAGTGGACCCTTGTTGGGTCCTAAAGAAAATAGCAAAGCATCCAAAGATTGGCATAAATAAGTTTACTTGGACAAAGTAGACAACAACATTGTTATCTTGAATATGAAAAGAAACTGAAATTATCTTAAACTGTACTCATGCAAGAATAATGAGTATGTAACATTTGAATTAAGATAAAAGTAGTTTATTGCTATTTAGTACAAAAATGCACTAGTTGGATTCTCTCATAAAAAGACAAGAACAATAAATGGTCTTTGTACCATTTTATTATTGAGAAGAATGTGAAGAGACATTGATTTGCATGAGGGTGAAATGGAAGGGAAAATGAAGAAAATAGAGACCTCAACAACAAAAAGGCTTTAGAGGATCAGTTCACAACTTTTTGTCATTTTTGTTTTGGAGCTCCCCTTTATTCTCTCATTCTCTGATACTCTTGCACACTTATAGTACTCTTAGAGCATTCTTGGAGTACTTCAGCATACATTGGATTTTCCCAAAGAAGGTAAATAAAGAATAAAATATCAAGGGAACAATTGGATCAACAGTTATAGTTGGATTTCTTTACAGGTAACAGGTTGCATATGTGATTTCCTTGTTGATTTATGGATACATGTTATATGCATGTGATATATTGGTTATGTGTTGTCATTGGGATGGATATTTTCCTCAATTGACAATGGTTTTAGCCCTTCCTTTCCATTTCTTGGATAGTGATGGTGTTGCAAGTTTTTCCTTTTGTTTCTTTTTGTGATTACTGCTCTGGTTACTTAGCGTTGTGGGTTGGAAAAAATTCCTTGGAAGTCCTGTAACAGCTTGGGTTGAATTACTAGTATTGGAACCTAAGTTGGGAGAAATGCTCTTGATCCCTTGGTGGGTTGATTTACTAATCCCCAAAGATAGGTTGGACAAATGGTCTAGAGCCCTAGAAGGTTGTGAGTTGAGTTACTAGTCCTTAAAGCACTAGAAGACTTGGGTAGAGACTGATCTAGTTGGTGTGAGTGATGTCCAATTGTGGAGGTGGTATCACTTTAGTTGTGGGTTGAGGTGGTTTAGCCATTGTAACTTGGTTTGGACTTCTTTTGGTTTATTCCATGAAGCCCTACATTCATGCTTGGAATATGGTGTGGGGCTGGTTGGATGAAAGAGAGATTTGGTTCAGCCTAATGTATGGTCAGATGGTATATGGAAGTCCCAGAACTGGTCGTAAATTCATATGTTGATATGAAAATTTTTCATATTGTGATCTACGAGAATTTTTAGTGATTATATTGGTGATATTCTCATGGAGTTACCATTTCTTATATGTAGGTTATTTTATCATTATATGATATTTAACACCTATGGCTCTTGTCATGAATTATTTAGTTATTGATTGGTTGATGAATATATGGAATAATATCTATTGTTGCAGTAATGTGGATAGGGAATAAAGCCTTATTAATGATTGTCACATGAATATCAAACTAATACGGCCATATATGCACATAACTTGTAACTTACATGTCTACTGTGTTTCATGAAGTGTCTAGTGTGGTCTAGGTAGTGCCGGTCAAGTTTTTTATTTGAGATTGAATGCATAGCTTTATCATCAGGTCAATAATGATTCTGAAAAGTCTTAGGCAATTTTGGGTAGTGGTATAGAGGTTAGGTTGAAATGGTGGCTCAAATCCCAAGACCACAACCTCTGAACTCAGAAAAGTAGGTCATAAGTGCATGGAGGTAGTGTTGTTCATGTGGTTACAGGCCTATAATCGTACAAAAGCCTTGTCATGCATGCAGTTGGGCCTTAATATTGTGTAAAAGCAGTGGCAACTTAGGGAATAACCACCTCCCCTAAACTTCACCAATACATGTTCATTATTCATATTGATAGTGTAAATGAGATAACCTTCCCTAAACTTCACTGAGGCATGTTGATAATTTTTATATTTAGTTTATCTGACATGGTATGTTTTCAAGAAGTAGAAGATTAGAGATGACAAGCAAAATGGTGGATTACAGTTCACATGAATCTTTTTGTATATCAGATGAGTAGTGAAGAGATGAGTAATATCCTGACATAGTGCACACCTTGAGATGCTTAAAGGAAGAGATTAGAAGTTGCAAGGTATATAATGACAAGACCATCCAGTCATAGGAAGTACTTTTCAGTACACAAGAAAAGCAAGTAAAGGTCAATGTAGTGATTCTTTAGAGATTATCATATTTGTAGTGACAGAGATAACTACAAACCAATTATGGAAAGGATGAAAACACTAATGGGGCATATGGTAGCAGGTCTCATGGAGGACACAAGTTAGACAAAGATGACGTAGTCATACATGGTATATGAGGCTAATAAATGACATATTGTGGCCATTTACCAACTCATTTGTAGTGGTATACTTGGATGACATCCTAATATTCAGCCAGAGTTAGGCAGAGCATCTCCACCACATCCGACGGGTTCTCGAAACACTGTGGCAACACAAGTTATGTGCCAATTTGGAGAAATGCACTTTTGGCATGACCCAGGTTCAGTATCTGGGATACATTATTGATGAACTGCGGGTGCATGTGGATCCAGCCGAGATCCAAGTCATTCGGTATTGTCCATCTCCAACCACTTTGATAGAGCTCTGCAACTTTCTAGGTATTTCCAACTTCTACCACAGGTTCATGTTCGGATTTTCTCATATCACTTGTCCCTTGAGTCATGTCAGCAAGGGAGGAGCAAAAGAAAAATTATTCTGATCTGAATCTCAATAGAAGGCATTCACAGAGTTGAAAGATCGTCTATGCTCGACACTAGTGCTCGTGTTACAAGACTTGCAAAAACCATTTGAGGTTGAGACAGATGCCTATGACTATGTTATTGGGGTAGTCCTTACTCAACACGGGCATCCTGTGGCATATCATAGTGAGACACTTTCAGGCACTGTCCAGAAGTATCCCACTTATGACAAAGATATGTATTCCATTATGCAGCCTTGTCAACAATGGAAGAATTAAATTTTGGGGAAGGAAACGGTCATACACAAAGAGCACCAACCCCTGTAGTTCATATAGACCCAAGGCAAATTGCAGAATGATCACCATCAGAAGTGGTCCACATACCTGCAACAGTTCCATTTGAATATCAAGTATAAGAAGGGAAACACCAATAATGTTTCTGATTGCCTTAGTCGACACCAATCATGGCATTAACCACCGTGGTCAACTCTTGTGGGCAATAGACTTCTCATTGGCCACTTATTTACAAAAGCAACCCATAATTCGGCCACACATACCAAACACTCTTTGGAGGGTCAGCATGTTTCAAGTTTTTACCTCCAGGATACCCTGTTATGCCACCCGGGTCACCTTTGTGTTCCTTCAGGCAAGCGTGCTAAGATGATTTGGGAAGCACACTACACTCAGGCTACTGGGAATTTTGGGGTCGAGAAAATGGTGGCATTAATGCATTATTTCTATTGGTCGAATCTTCAACATGATGTCAAGAAGTACATCAAATCATGCATTGCATGTGTCATTGCCAAACCGACCATCAAGAAGCAAGGCCTCTATACCCCGCTGCCTACACCCTAGTCGACCTTGGGAATCCATATCCATGGATTACATGTCAGGCCTTCCTTCAACTATGCATGGAAATGGTTGTGTTTTTGTGGTCGTCGACAAGTTCTCAAAGATGGCCATTATGGCAGCCTGTAAGAAGAATATCACAGCAGGATCCACTGCTAAACCCTTCCTTGAACGAGTGTGGGTACACTTTGGGATCCCATAGTCTATTATCTCAGATCGAGACAGTAGGTTCGTCAATACATTTTGGTCTAGTCTCTTGTCATTGCTGGACACCAAACTCACTAAGTCCACAACCTTCCATCCTCAAACTAATGGCCATACACAGGTTGTCAACAGGATGGTCATACACATTCAACGCATGTACAACTCAAAGCATCCACGCACATGGAACAATAGCCTCCCCTATGTTCAGCACAGCTATAATTGGACTCTCCACAGCTCAACTTGACACAACCCTTTTTAGGTGCACTTGGGATTTGAGCTACTATGTCCCATTGATGTGGCCATGCCATTTGCAACTACTCACACAGATTCAACTAATTTCCAATTGAAACAGATAAGGAAAACAACTTCATTGAGCACATCCAACATATTCTCCAACAAGTCCATGATATTCTGGAGAAATCAAATGCCAAGTACAAGCAACAACATGATCAACATCGGGTGCCACACAAGTTTCAGGTGGGTGACAAAGCCTGGTTGCATTTGCAAAAGGAATGCCTTACTGGAGCCTATCAGAAATTCAGACCATTGTGATATGGTCCTTACACCATTACCAAGGCTATGGGGGACAATGAATTTGAGCTCAACATTCCCTATTCCTTGGCTTGTACCCAATGTTCAATGTGGACTGCCTTCGACCCTACTTTCCACCATTACTAGACACATCCGACATTACAAAACAACTCACACCCACAAAGTTAAATCTTGATTGCATGGAACAAGCTGCAACTGATTGGATCATGGACACACAAATCAAGCACACTCACCAGCAGAATATCCAACTGTATCAAGTTGTTAAAGCAGGCCAACTCCTTCGCCAGGGCAAGTGGCTCACCAGGGACTAAGTCCAGTAGAAGTTTGTTCATCTCATGGAGGAACTAAATACAATGGGGACCATTGCTTCCTAAGGGGGGGAGGTGATGATCCAGGTGGATATTGGTGGTCACCTTCCAAGTCCACTTGGACCCCCGCCATTGTTTCTTTAAGCTTTTTAGTTTCCTTAATTGTAGCACAATTTACTATATTTAGCAATGTTTCGAGTCCTGAACTTCGAGAGACTTTTTGAGGCCCTAAACGATGTCTTTTGGGGTAATTGGGAGCAACATGCATCCATGGACCAACATTTCTCTTCACAAAGTTGTAGTTCTTGGATAGATATTTCTAACGAGATATTGTGCGTGTCAAATAGAGGTCGTATGCCAAAGTTACGACCTCTGGATGTTGATGTACCAATTTACCCAAATGGGACCCACAGTTTGGCATTTCATCTTCGAGGGTTAGGTTTTTGGATTTTTAGGGCTTTCCATCATTTCTCAACAATAAATAGGCCGTTGATCCTCAATGTAATACAGCTCAAAGGCATGTAGCTGCCACATCTCTACTCAGAGATAAGCTACCATCGCCCTAGCTGGTTTATTTCCATTTCTGTCTGTAAGCATATTTCATTTTTTTACATTAATGAAATGGAGTATTATTTCTGCTACATCTCTGTGTTTATGGTTATCTTTGTAATTTGTTGTGTTCCTGTCTAAATCCGGATCAAATGTCTCGATATAAACTTCTGTTGTAGTAAGTTCTTCTTCTAACTCATGATTTTCTTTTTCCGTACGCCACTTTAAATCTAATACTACTTCCATCATTTCTCCAACTTCATATTTACATCTTCTAACATATAAAAATGCTCAAAAGACTTTTGACTCAAATCATCTAAACTAGAATGCAGTCCTGACATATGGGACTATACTTTCAACACTTCTTGTGATAGGTGATCTAAATTATGTGCTACACATGTTCGCTAATAATTGTTGTAGTTATGAAGCCTTACAATCTATTGAGGCTTCTCATTTATCACTTCCTTATAATGTAGGAAATCCACATCAGCTATAACATTCCCATCTTTGAATTTTTGCACAAAATTGCTACGAGCAAGGCTCCTTTCTCAGGGTAGAAGCTTTTCTAAATCTTCCCCTGGCTTATCTCTAGGCAGTGTGTATCTCATGAACTTAATATCTCTCAAAGAGACAATCTGTACACATTCCTAAAATTCTTTATGTTGTCCCAAATGTTCCTCTTTCAAGGTGGACTCAGGTCTATGAAAGACTTGATATTTTTTATGATCTGAACTTGGAATTCTAGAGGCAATATAAAACATGCATTGAGAGGTTGATCCATAATTGTGTTTTGCTAGATGCCTACGGAGGTCTGAAGTATCATGTATTCTGAGAGAGTGACTTCTAATAGGGCTTTTGGGTAATGCAGTTTCATTCCTTAGTCTAATGATTGGTCCTCTAATCGACATAGAAATAGACAATATTTTAGGCTCTAAAGTCGGAAAATACCTTTGAGACAATCGATGGTATTCTACAGTCCCTTCATTAGGGATTTTTAATTGAGGAAACCCTATTGTGATAGGACTGACATTACTAGTTCCAACCACGATTCCTTCTGATATGGCTCTCTAAGTAAGTCGAGGATTGAGTGCTGACATTGTTGTCGAGACAAATTGTAAACAAAGAGTGGAATGTAACTACGCAATATCAGACTACTCAATCATATTAAAGCCAGAAAAATGGATGTAAGGTTGGAGTAGTTCATTAATATGGGGGTCGGTTAACGAAACTTGGTATCATGGGATGATGGATGACCAAACTGGCCATTGTGCAAAGTGTCCTCAAAACCACCTAATAGGGCATCAGTAAATTGATTATGGCATGAATCAATCACACAAGCTATGCAAAACACATTCAAAGCATGAAATTTAAGCATTGGAAGGTCATAAATCTTGTTAGGAGATATATGAGGAAGTTGCCAATTAGGAGTAGGGGTAAATTCCTGAATTACTACCCTGGTATCAAACAAGGGCTCAGATTTATTTAATATCGTTCCAATCCAGCTAGTTTTCTTTGAAGTTTTCATATCAGCGAAGAAATCAAAACTACTTGAGGCCATTCCTTACTACAATTCACTACTCAATCTTGCGCAAGCACGTATGGAAAAGAAATAGGTGATGGTAAAAAACTATGCACCTTAGGAATGGGACTCCCTTGGAATTGCAACGCCTTCCTTTGGCTTCAAATATCTAGAGACATTGTCCACCAACAATCCTTGTTGTAGCAGGATTTCGTATAATGTCTTCACACTACTAACCACATCTCAATTGCTATACTAGTATTTAATATGGCTTAAAATGCTTACTCAAATAATAAATATAACTCTAAGAATGAAAAGGCACAAATTTGATTGACTGATCGAAAATATTACAATAGATACATTATAAATACAAAGATTGACTATAAGCGTATTTATTAACCAAAACAGGAAAGCCGAAGCTAACACTATTTAGGGATCAAAAGCTTTTTGGCTCGTTACAAACTCAACGTATTACAATGCAATCTTTGGACTCTGATACTAGAATTAGAGTCTATGTAGCATATATACATCATTATAATTTTAAATTATTTAAAAAATATATTTTTCAATTGCAATAATGGGAGTTCTTTAACTGTCAACAATCCTTGAGAGTATATGTGACTTTTTCTTAACACCTTTAGGTCATTCAGGTATAGGTACAAGTTAATCCCGAGATTAAATGTTTCGAATGCGTTTTTTAATAGTACTGTTAAAATTAGTAATATAGAGAACATAGTAAGTAGACATTGTTACACTTCTAATTAGGTTTCCATTAATTTCCTATTATATTAGCATTTTATATTTTATGTTTGGATAACTGAAAATAAATGTAGATTAATTATGTAATTTGATTAGAAATGGAAAATGTTATTTAAAATATTTATTTGTATTTAAAATTTGAAATAGTGGTTTTTTAAATAAAAAGAAAAGTTGTATTTTTTTAATTATTAAGTGTTTTGATTTGAAAGGTTAAAAAAATTTAAAATGTTTTTTAAAAATGTTTTTTTTTTTAAATGTAAACATATGATTTTTATATTTTTTTATATTTTGAAGGAATAAATCAATTTTTCCACTACATATATGGATAGGAATATTAAAAATAATTAGACATTCAATGTTATGGGGCTTGCGGAATTAATGTATATCTATATTTAATTGAAAAAAGTATTTTTGCTTTTAGGATCAAAAAATAATGTAATTTAGTGTCCCTCATTAACCAAAAGAGACTATAAACATATTTGGTCTATGAAAAACCAAAGTCGATATCCAAGTAACGTTATCCATCCTCTTTGTTACATATTTCGATACGAACTCCATTGGAACATCCTTAGTAGAATATTCCTCAAAAAGAATGTAGATGTCAAAAACATAAGAAATAGGCCTTTCTTCCCCCTCCACTTCAACTAGATAATTATTCCATATGTGTTGTACGCTAGCCTCCAAAATAAAATAAAATAAATTGGATGGGACAATAGGGACATGAAAGAGATCCATCCATAAATTTGTACCATTATATATATATATATATATGAATAGTCAAACAACTCTTCCACAAACGCTCTACTTTATCTTTCCAAGAAAGAAGAGATATTGACAATAAAAATGTAGATAAAAATTTTAATGAAATTACATAATTATCCACATAGTATCAATATCAGTAAACCAAAAATTTTAGTGACTTTTAAGTTGAATATAATTGTGTCTTGACATGAATTAATCTTTTTTTGGTAGATAAGCACCCACGAGAGATTTGAATTAGTGACCTATCGCAAAGATATTCACCGTCAATCCAAAGCGCATAAGCCCTAACATGAATTAATCAACATTATTATAATTTATTAAAATAATACTATTTATAATTTAATAAATTTCATTTTAACTTCATAATTATATTAAATAAATATTAAAAGCTAGTTAATATATAGTTCAAGGTGAGTATTTTTCATTTATCTTAAAAGAGGGATTACTATGTTTGATATATAATGCCCATGATACATCGTAAACATGAATATAACCTATAATTGGTCCAAGGTGGATTAATATTTGAACATGCAGTCACTATTATTAGATTATTATTAAGAAGAGCCAGTGCTGAATATAGAGTCAGTAGAATAACAGATTTGGAAATCGAACGTGCTAACTAAATTAATTAATATTTGAACGTACTAACTATTCCATTTAAGCGACATGCCGCTAGCCACTTCAACATAACTTTTGTAGAAATATATATATATATATTAAAGGTATTCATATATGGGATGCGTTATTCTGCAGTTTCCTTTCTTACTGGTTGACTAGCTAATATTGACGGGCAACGGAAATTACTACTGTTTGCTTCCTATTGATTCCGTAGCTGAAGCGGTGGGAAGGGCAATTAGTTGTAATTAATGGCCGAGGATTTTTTCAGGGAATTAATAGACCAGGCTTCGCCATAGAGATGGCTCTTGCTAAACTTGAAACTGATGAAAAGGTTGCTGAAAGAATCCAAAAAGTAGGGCTTGATAAGGAAAAGTTAGAGAAATCTTTGTTTTATAAGGAAGCTCCGAAACAAATGGAGAACCCAAAAATGGTTGCTCAAATAAAGAGGGTGATAGCCACATCCCCTCATTATTCACAATTACAAATAGTTATCTACGGCCTTGGACAGCTGGAGCCAGTCGAGGAATATCGACTGAGAGAGTATCATCCACACTGTAGTTGCACGTAGTTGGCTTTTGCCATTTTATTGAGGGAGAAATTTGAATGGACTAATGATATCGTTATATTCGATCCAAATCACACTGCATTCGACAAAATTGCCATACTTGACCTCGGTTGTACCCCTCTCCATGTTGACAAACATTGCAAATGCACAGTCGATAGAACAACGCTATTTTTCTTGGCTCACTTACCATATTTTCTTGCCCCAAATGTTTTGATTGCAAACAACACGCCTGCCAATTTAAGTAAGATGATCATATTACTTTGAGACTCCAATTGTCATGCCCCAAGCCTACGATGGTCTTTCAACCGTGTCGGCGAGGTGCGGCACCACCGAACACTTTCTTTTTAACAATACTCGTGCACATGGACTACGCCTAATTCTCTTTCTCCTACTTAGTTTGTGATTCTCAACCAAGTATTATTATGTTATCCTTTATACCAATGAACATCCATACACACTCATTATCCACAGCATTATATAAAAGAAATGCAACAGTATAAAGGGAGGGGCAACTCCCTGCAATATGAGTCTGCCCAACAATATATTATACAATCTTTCGTTTCTACAATGCACAAGTTAAATCTTGGGAATCCCCAAATTTACACTTAGACAAATATACAACTTTGGCAAACTGGGTTGCCCATCTCGTCGACACCTTCGCACGGTCGCCGCATGACTAACCAAACCTTCGTCCACCCTGTCACACCGTCGTGTCATTTGCCCAATTCGGGCGCACCTCCAAGTCGCCACACACGGGCGCCTCCAACCAAGACACACCTCCGTTCACAACCCAACACTTCAACACATCTTCGTGCACACTTGCACGATGGGCGGGCGCTCTCCCCAACCACCAAGACATCCTCGTCAAGTTGTTGCACAAACACCTCCGCACAATCACCTCAGGCACGCCTTGCCCAACGCGTTCACCTCTTCACCAAGTGCATACTACCAAGGGAGCGCATGAGCTATTCGCTCATCCCCCACAACTCTGCGCACAAGTACCTTACTTGAAGAGAGGAGTGCATATGAGTGATGTTCGAATGTGTAATGAATGAGTCCAACGCTCATCTAATATATAGTCATGGCAATGGGGTGGTGGCTTGCCCAGCCGACCACCAAATCTCCGTCTACACACCCCTCTGAACGCCCATCTATGTGTCGGCCTCGCCCTCCATGGAAAGTCGGTCAACCCACACCGCAAATGCCCAACCAAGTGTATAAAACCTCCCATCGCACTTCATTGTGTCGTATGTTCATCACACAAGTAATGTCGCACAACTGTCGCAGCTCCGTCGCACAACCTTCGTGTGGCTTAACTCGCCCTCCGCCCATGCGAACGCCCAGTGCCCGAACGCACTGCACAACCAAAGGCTTTACATCCTCCTCCACTTGAAGTCGTTGTCGTCCTCGACAACATATCATCCTAGTAACCATCCACCAAGATCATCCATGATGTCAACTCCTCCACATACTGCAACCATCACTGCAACATATGTAGAACCACCATCTCCACCATGTCTCACCTCAGCAACCATCCGTCACCAAGATAACCATACGAAGGTACGCACCCATCAGTGTGTCACATATCGGAAGTCATCTCAATCCATGACCATCAACCACCATGTCACAATATCCACACGCTGCTCCATCGTGGAAGGGTGGCCCCTCCATCGCAAGCTAGTCCACTGCAACATATCGTGTCGACCTCATCATGTGTCATCCCCATGTGAACTGCTGCCATGATACTCCAACACAATGCTAACACATCTCTGCACACTGTTAACCCCCGTGTCTGAACTAGTTGGGTAGCTAATCCAACCATCACGCTCAACCCATGAGAATGCACATCCTCATTTCACCATCAGTCGTTCCTCAAAGCATCCTGTCACATCCTGAACTTGATCAAGAATCCATCCATATAAGTAAACCATGCTCAGGTCCATGAAGTGGTCCTCATCTCGTCTGCAACTTGTCATCCATGATGTTTGGTGTCAATTTGCTGCATGAAATCAGCCACATCTATCCCAACATCATCCATTTGTGTGCCTCCTCAATATCAAGAGACCATCTCATCAATCTCCAACTCTCGGTGTGCCACATCCATGTCCATGAAGCTAACTCCATCATATCTGCAATGTTTCATCCCTCAAGTCTACCATAAAAACAAGTATACACCTGTCTCATGTATCCATGTGCTACCCATGACCAAAGATCAATCAGCTCCCATGTATCTAAAGTAGTTGAGTCTCGGCTCAACCCATGCCCAAGTGTAGCCACCAAGGCATCGCCATCGTCGTAACTCCAGCACTCCAAAGTGCCTCATATCGATCCTCCACATCAAGTCATTCTTTCAAGGCATGTCCCATGCATGTACTTCGAAGTATGCACCTACATCAAAGTCTCTGACCTCAGCTCCTCAATGCATCAGATCCTCCAAGTCCACCATATATGAAGTCCCCAAAAGTGACAATAATCTCATGTCATCATGAGCTCCATAAGTCATCCCCAACCAACACTCTAGCAAGCATACAAGTCTCGGCCCAAAGGTCTCTGCAAGATGCCTCAGCTCTCCATGTAGTAAGAATGTCCCATAGTCTTCTCACAACTCCATCCAAGTCCATGGCCTTGTTGTACAAGAGTGCACAACCTCTCGATCGGCTCATAAGTAATAAGTCTCCATGTCACATTAGCAAATCCATCTGCACAACATCCCTGCATAAGACTACCATGCTCCATGACTCCAACCTGATGTCCATGACTAAGTTGCCCATGTAGTCCAATCAAGTAGACCCATCACAACAATCGGTCATCCCTATCCAAGCTGCAATCTTCGGTCTAGTGACCTCGGTCACCAAACCATATAATCACATGAGTCTCCCCATCATAGCTCCTCCACCAAAGTGTCCACCAAGACTATCTCTTGGTCTCGGCCATGTGAAGTCCACCCAAGAGTGTGCCCTCCAATCTATCCATGAGTCATGCCGGGCACTTAGCCGTGTGGCTAAAGCATGACCCCTTCCTCCACAACGATCATCATGTTCCTCCCTTGTCACAGGCCTTTGTACCTTCTACCACAAGGTCACAAACGACCACAACAAGTCCTGCAATAGTCAACAATCCTTGCTTCTCCATACAAGGTCCCATCATAGTCATCCATGGTAAGATGCTCCCTAGCATCGACAAATTGGCTTTTCCCTTCCCTGCATACGGTCCATCTACCAAATGCTCAAATGAAACACAAGTATCAATAGTACTTACATAATCATCATCAACATGAGGTTCCTCCATGAGAGTATCCTCTTCCATACATGTCTGCAAACTGCACGATCCTGGTCCAACTTGATCAATCTCAAGCTCATCCTCCATCATGATCATGTCTGCAACATCTTCAACTATCACAGCTTCCTCTTCGTTGTTTGCACAATCTGCAACTTCATATTTCTCCATTGTCCACCCAAGTTGAAGAAGCTCATCTTCAACATTCTTTTCCAAGACTGCAAGCTTCTCTTGAATACGAGGATTCTCCTTTTTGATCCGCTTCAACCTGTATAAGGTAAGCAAGAGCTTCCCTTCGCATTCTTCCAAACCTGCCATGCCTTGTACTTCATCTTCCCCGGTTCGTACTTCGTTTGGTCCACAGACGCCCAAACTGTGTATACCTTCCCACACACAGTCCCACTTGCCCACCTGACAAGTTCCCAAATCGTATGACCATCACGTAGTACCGCTTTCCCAACTCTACAACACCTGGTTCCAACCTTCACCTGCTTCACCAAGCACCCTGCAACCATGAACCAGTGCTTGTTCCACTTGTATGTGAAACTAGCTTCCTTCACCTACAAGTACCTGCTTCCACTGTCACTTCTTCATCAACCTAGATATCAGCTCTGATACCAACTCACAATAGTGTGGTGGGATCAACACTTCTTCATCAACTCGGATATCAGCTCTGATACCAACTCTCATGACCCCAAGCCTACGATGGTCTTTCAACTGTGCCGACGAGGTGCGGAACCACCGAACACTTTCTTTTTAACAATACTCGTGCACATGGACTACACCTAATTCACTTTCTCCTACTTAGTTTGTGATTCTCAACCAGGTATTATTATGTTATCCTTTATACCAATGAACACCCATACACATTCATTATCCACAGCATTATATAAGAGAAATGCAATAGTATAAAGGGAGGGGCAACTCCCTGCAATATGAGTCTGCCCAACAATATATTATATAATCTTTTGTTTTTACAATGCACAAGTTAAATCTTGGGAAACCCCAAATTTACACTTAGCCAAATATACAACTTTGGCAAACTCGGTTGCCCATCTCGTCGGCACCTCCGCATGGTTTCCGCACGACTAACCAAACCTTCGTTCACCCCGTCACACCGTCGTGTCGTTTGCCCAACTCGGGTGCACCTCCAAGTCACCACACATGGGCACCTCCAACCGAGACACACCTCCATTCACAACCCAACACTTCAACACATCTTCGTGCACACTTGCACAATGGGCGGGCGCTCACCCGAGCCACCAAGACACCCTCATCAAGTCATCGCACAAACACCTCCGCATGATCACCTCCGCATGATCACCTCGGGCACGCCTTGCCCAATGCGTTCACCTCTTCACCATGAGCTCTTCACCAAGTGCGTACTACCAAGGGAGCGCATGAGCTATGTGCTCATCCCCCTCAAATTTGTGCACAAGTACCTTACTCCAAGAGAGGAGTGTGTATCAGTGATGTTCGAATGTGTGATGAATGAGTCCAACGCTCATCTAATATATAGTCATCGCAATGGGGTGGTGGCTCGCCCAGCCGACCACTAAATCTCCGTCTACACACCCCTCTGAACGCCCACCTATGTGTTGGCCTCGCTCTCCATGGCAAGTCGGCCAACCCACACCGCAAACGCCCAACCAAGTGTATAAAACCTCCCATCACACTTCATTGTGTCATATGTTCGTCGCACAAGTAATGTCGCACAACTGTCATAGCTCTGTCGCACAAACTTCGTGTGGCCTAACTTGCCCTCCACCCGTGCGCACGCCCGGGTCGCCCGATGCCCGAACACACTGCACAACCGAAGGCTTTACACCAATGGTTGAGACTCCAAAAAAAAATACATACTTTCATGATCAGAATGAATACATCACTTTTTTACTTAGGAAGTTCTTCCTCTCACCTAGCATAGAAAAATTAATTATATAGAGTATTAGAAACTATATATATAATTTTAGATCAAGGATTTTAGGTGGTTATATTAATATTTGTGTTTATTATGAATATCGATTTATTTATGATAAAAGTTAAAATATTTTTTTATAGGTTAGAAATAAATAATAATAAATAAATAATTAATTATACATTTTAAATTATGGTTATTTTAGATTATTTTAATTTTCAAGATTTACCAAATGTGGGAAAGATCACTTTCTTTTATGCAAATTTATTTTTGTGTCAAAACAGATTTGATCTTTCTCCACACTTGGAAAACAGTAAGCGAAGAAAGAATTGGAAATTAAGGAAACCATGTGATGAGAGATATTATTATAAGGGATTTAATCTCCTTAGTAACATTAAGGAAATACAATAAGCGAAACTCATCAAACAAACCCATCCACATCATCAATTACACCCGAGGAGACATATAAGGGATTCAATTTCCTTGGTGACATTAAGGAAATACAATAAGCGAAACTCATCAAACAAACCCATCCACATCATCAATTACACCCGAGGAGACATATAAGGGATTCAAACTCCTTGGTGACATTAAGGAAATACAATAACTGGAACTCATCAAACAAACCCATCCACATCATCAATTACACCCGAGGAGACATGTCAGTCCGTGAAACATCTTGTCCCTAGGTCCCACTAACATTTTAAGCATCTTAATGCAATGTCACTCTCATGCTATATGCAAGAGAATGAGAAAAAACTCATAGTTTCTCGCATAGGCCTCTATGCCATCAATTGTGGACTCTTCCCAGGAGACTTGTGCCAATGACCTAGAGATTTGAGTCACTTTTCTAGCTCGGAATCTTGGCCTCTCACTAGTGCAAAAGTAAATGAACTTAGCTTTTATTATTCATAGGAAAATCCGACCACATTTGCAACTTCCACGTGCCACTTGACCATAGAGATGGATGAACCAAATCTCTCTTTCAGCCAATCACCCTTCTGCCATATTCCAAGCATGAATGTGTGATCTCATAAAACAACAAATCGAAGAACAATCGAGGGAATCCATAGGTTAAACCCACCTCTACCCTCATCAAATCGTGATCACACAAAAATTGATGCTCCAATCACAACCGATTAGAACTTGAAATGCCATTTGAAATCCATCACTATCCTTGAGGAATTTTATGTCTCCTTATCTCTTAGGCTTTACATCAATCCAAAGTAGATCACTAGGCCCTAAATTGAGACTAGTCTCTCAGCCTTTACCACAATCCAAACTTGGATAACTAGGCCCTAAACAAAAAATTCTCCATCAGGCTTTACCATGTATCCCACCAAAATCCGGCAAGGGATTCCTAGGCCTTAGGAAATGGGACTTGAGACTACCAAAGCTCAAAAAAAGAAATAAATATCCCAACATATCATGGGATCTAGATAAAGTAAAGGCTAGGCTAAAAATGGTTGTCATAACCCAACAAAACAATGCCACTGACGGCAAGAAAACCATATACAAACATGCAAAGCCATGCATGTCCGAACCAACTAGGGAGTCATGCATATACTATGTTACTTGCAAGTATTCCTGTTGAAACTTCGTGATCCTCCTCTTCTTCCTTGATCCTTGCTTCCCTTCCTTTCCCTTTTCTTGCTTCTACTTCCTTGATCAAAAGCTAGAGTTCTCCAAGAAAACTCTAAGTGACAAAAAGTGATCGAGACAAAGAGAGAATAATAAGAGAGCTCCAAACTTAAACTAGCAAAAGGTTACCAACCAATCCATAGAAGCCTTTTAATGGATGAGGCTTCTATTTATTCATTTTTCATTATTTTCCCTTTAATTTCCTCCTCACGTGCAACCTGTGACCTCTTACCTTGTTTTTCTCCCCATTCCTTTATTTTCATAAATAAGTGTGTCAAAAATGTCTTTTTTCCTTTTAATGCCTTTAACTTAGCCTTTGCCAATTTTCCAACACACAACTCATGATTCCCACTAAGATATATTTGCCCAACATTCAACTTCGAATAAGTGTCCATCACCCATGATCTTATTTTTCCTTTATTAACTTTTATTACATGAACTTTTCACGACGGTTAGTACATAACCCTAACTGAGACAGAGACCATAAATTATCTTAATTGAATTTTTATGTGGGTGTTATTAAGGCGAAGTGTTGGAGAATCTAATTCCAACCACTTGCTTGGTGTCAAAACTGTCCATCCATGTACCCTAATTTAGTTTCACTTAGTTGAGTTTAGTCGAGTTTCACTCGAGTCATTTATTACTCTTGTTTCTAATGTAATCTTATTTAACTAATTCGTAATAGATATAAAAAGAGTTCGATCTAAACTGGAAAATTATCGAACATAGAAAAATATTGTGCAACAATTTCGATATTCTACTAGTTAACCTTGAAGTTGGTTAAAAAGGAGATTGCCAACCAAATAAACCTTATAACCAAATCAAATCAATGTAATTGGAAAGTCGTTCTTATTAGGTTGGTTTTTTACGAAAAATATAGATATATTAAAAAAAATTATTAATATTTACAATCTACTCATTTGATGTTAATTTTATATTAAAACTCGAATTTATTAAAATAAACATTATTTTTATTTACAATCCACTCACATTTAAATTGAATGAGCCTATGAAATCCAAACACAACTAACACAATAAACTACTAATATTTTCATCTTTAGGTGTATTGTAATTGTTATATTAATTGATTTTAAGTTTTGTATTGGTATAGTTCATTTTGCAGGTAAAAAAATATAAATAAATTATAACAATGTTAGCTACTTTAGGTGTTGACTATCAGTGAGTGTCAGTGTATGTGGCTTTTTTAAAACCTTTAAGTAGTTAAGTTATAAAAACAACATAATTGGGAGATCCAATTTATACCAGTTTCAAATGCGTTTTTTTAATACTGATTTTAAATTCAATAATACAGAGAACATAGTTAATGTACATATCTATACTTCTAAGTACTTTCCCAATATTTCCGTATTATATTTTATGTTAGCATACTTGAAAATAAATCGTGATTTTATTTAATTATAATTTTGATTTAGAATTAAATTTTATTAAAATATTTATTTATTATTAGTTTGGAATTTAAAATAATAAAATAAATGAATTCTATTATTTATAGGTAACTCTATTGAAATAGAACTCTTAAAAAAAAAATATTAATGGAAGCGAAAAAATATTAATGAATGAGTGCAAAGATAAAAAAGGGATTTTTCTAAAATATGAAAGTATTTTTTATAATTAATTTATATTTAAGTTGGGAGATGTGTATTAAATGTGTGATTTACTTATTTCTTATAATTCAAAAAGTTAAAGTAGAGAAGGAATTAGTTAAATTTTTAATAGAGGTATTAGAAATTTGAAGTGAGTGAGAAAGAATGATTGCACACAACACAAATCACACATATATTTAATTCATCTAACAATGTTCATATACATAAGAAAATAAATTAGTGACTTAGGAAAGTGGATCTATGATTGGGACATGACACAAATACAATTGATACACATGGGAAACAACCACTTCTAGAATAACACCTAACAAATTTCATTGACAACTTATAATACACATGACACACATGGAAACATTACTTCCAACATGCTGCCTTAACGATCACATGTAACAAATTGAGAACACATATCATGACAACAAGAATGATCTTTGTCTAACTGGTATTTATTAGCATTTACATCCACTCCAAAATGTCACGCTTTCCTCTCTTTTCTTCACCACACATTCGAGCTTCCCACTTGATCCATCAGGACAACCGCTTCTGACCATCGTTGATGTACTTTGCGGAATTGACACTTTTTGACCTCCTAGAGCATGACATATCAGTCTCGATACTGATCCATCCTATTCAACTCCCACCATTTGTTGAATCCATGGCCATCCATAGTATTCGACGTCTATCTACGATAGAATTTTGGATCAGTATTGAAACTTTCAGAAGAAAATTATACAACTTGACCTTGTATAAAATAACATGTCTTTATGACCTTGGAACATGATGAGTCACAATAACTTGACATTATTAAGAACTGCCTATAACTAATGCTTCTGGAGCATGAAAGTCACATTAGTCTACTCAATAGTTGGCCTTTTCATTGTTGTTCTTCATCATTTGAATTTCACGCAACATGATAGAAAACA
>APFE031515255.1:77008-100632 GCA_000404065.3 Pinus taeda
AAGCATTTCACCCCTCCCACTCTCTTGGGCTTCATGCTTTAGGGGGCATCTGTTACACAGTAAAATGTCACTGTTATCCCATCAGTCTCCCTACTGTGTCATAAAATCACATTCACCATACTTATGCTCTCTGAAATGGCTAAAAACCCTCTTCGCCTAAGTTAATTGGATCATCGCGACTGTTTCTAAAATAAACGTGCTGACTGGCGGGTGATAGTTTAGCTGATGCGCTACCAGTGCGGAAGCACACGTGTTTTCCGTGCTGGTCGAATTTCACAAACAGAGCACCCTCCGCTTGTATCACTGAGCGCTGACCGGACCTCTCCTGTAATTGAGTTGCGATATCAGTGCGCCATCCCAGTTTTGCACCCGCGCTGATCCTGTTTGGGCGAGTTTGTTCTAACAGCCAGCCTTCCAGATGACTCCAGACTTGGCTGTTAGCATTGTAAAAGTCGCCATCCTTTCTCTGGCATATCTGTTCGCCTGGTCACCCACTTTTCTTGGGGGAAAGCTCATCCTTTACCTATTCATGGAGACTCCTTCTCCTTTATAAGCCTCCACCATTGCCCATGAGCAGCTAGTTTGGAACATATAGACTTTGATAGAGGAATTCTTAGTGCATTAGTGCTGCTCTTTGTAGGCATTTGGTGTGTTGTGTGAGGATTGCTATAGAGCTTGAGGAAGGTTATGAGTTTGTTGCCTTGTATGTGAGAGAGAGACCTCTTTGACTTGGGAGATCTACTTCAAGGGTGAATGCTCGGAAGACATGCTGGCTAGACCCTCTAGAGAAGGACTTCGGTTGTACCACCCAAGCGGCCCAACAGACGTGGGGGTGGCAGAATCACCCTGCAGTACGGCCCACCATAGTGGTGCAACGGCTCGACGGGGTAGCGGGTTGATTCCGGGAATCACCTCACCCTCTGCCCCACCATGGTAGCCCAACAACTTGCGGGGCTGGGGAGGTGATTCTCAGTCTCTGCCCCACCCCCGCGGCCGAACGGTCCGCGGGGGTGGCATGGTGATTTCTCGAATCACCCTGCCCTCCGCCCCACCTCGGGGGCCCAATGGCCCGTGAGGGTCGCAGGGTGATTCCGGGAATCACCCCGCCCTCTGCCCCACCTCGACGCTCCAACAACCCACGAGGGTGGCGAGGTGATTCCGGGAATCACCCTACCCTCGCCCCACCCCAGCAACCCAACAACTTGTGAGGGAGGCAGGGTGATTCTGGGTATCACCTCACTCTCCCCCCACCACGGCAGCCCAAGAGCCCATGGGGATGGCAAGGTGATTCTGGGAATCACCCCGCCCTCCGCCCCACCCCGACGTCCTAATGGCCCGTGGAGGTGGTGAGGTGATTCCGGAAATCACCCCGGCAGCCCAATGGCCCACGGGGATGGCAGGGTGATTCCGGGAATCACCACGCCCTCCGCCCCACCCCGACAGCCCAATGGTTCACGGGGGTGGCGGGGTGATTCTAGGAATCACCCTGCCCTCCGCCCCACTTGGGTGGCCCAACGGCCCGCCAGGGTGGCGGGATGATTTTGGGAATCACCCCACTCGCCTCCCCACCTCGGCGGCCCAACGACTTGCGGGGGTGGCGGGCTGATTCCGGGAATCACCTCGCCCTCAACCCCACCCCGGTGACCCGACAGCCTGTGAGGGTGGCGGGGTGATTCCGGGAATCACCCCACCCTCTGCCCCACCCCGGTGGCCCAACAGCCTGTGGGGGTGGTGGGGTGACACCGAGAATCACCCCACCCTCTGCCCCACCCCGGTGGCCCAACAGCCTATGGGGGTGGCGGGGTGACACCGAGAATCACCCCACCCTCTACCCCACCTAGGCGGCCTGATGACTCGCCGAGGGGGATGGCGGGGTGATTCCGAGAATCACCTCGCCCTCTGCCCCACTACAATGACCTAATGGCTCATGGGGGTGTCAAGGTGATTCCAGCAATCACCCCGCCCTCTGCCCACGGGAGTGGTGGGGTGATTCCATGAATCACCTGCCCTCCACCCCACCTCGGCGGCCCAACGGCCCGCGTTGGTGGCGAGGTGATTTCGGGAATCACCCCACCCTCCGCCCCAACACTGTAGCCCAACGGCCCGTAGGGTGGTTGTGTGATTCCAGGAATCACCTCGCCACCCACGTGGGCCATTGGACCGCTGGTGTCACGCCCTCAAGCCTACGGTAGTCTTTCAACCGTGCTAGACGAGGTGCGGCACCACCGAACACTTTCTTTTCACCAATACTTATGTTCGTGGACTACGCCTAACCACTTATCCTACTTAGTTTGTGTTTCGCAACCAAGTATTAGTAATGTTTCCTTTATACCAATGAACACCCATACACATTCATTGACATCAGCAATTATACATGAAGAACACAATTGCACAGTATAAAGGGAGGGGCAACTCCCTGAACAATGAGTCTGCCCAAATAATATATTATACAGTCTATTACAAGTTACAAGTTTTACAAGTATACTTGGTAACCCCAAGTTTCATACTTAGCCAAATTTACAATCTTCGGCAAAACTGGGTTGCCTAGCTCATCAGCACCTCTGCACGGTCGCCGCACGACTCACCATCCCTTCGTTCACCTTGTCGCATGATCGTGTTGTTTGCCCAACTTGGGCGCGCCTCCAAGTCGCCACACACAAGTGCCTCTACACGAGACACTCCTCCGTTCACAATCTCAACACTTCACCAAAAGTCACATCGTGCACACTTGCACGACAAGCGGGCGCTCACCCGAGTCGCCCAAGAACCCATGCCAAGTTGTCGCACAAACCGGGCGCTCACCAACGTTTCACCATCGGGCGCTCCTACACATCACCCAAGCGCCACACACACCGTGCATGCCTTTCTCCAACCAGCGGGCGACCTTGCCCGCGCCCTTCACCCAAAACCAAGATATGCGCTTTACTTCCATGCGGCCTTGCCCAAGAACGGGTGCATCTCCAAACTGCACCTCTATCTCTTGCTGCGTCCACCCCTTTATTTGCGCACTTCTCAAATGTTGAGCGATGGTTGTTCGATTATCAAATGAGCTCCATGTGTGGTATACTTATACGCTGCCATGGATTGGGCGTACCAACTCTCGGTCGACTCTTGTCTTTCATTAACCAACGCCTTCGTTTGTTATTTTACATGGTCAACCCATTGCCAATGCCCAAACTAACAAATCTTCCATCGCCGGCTTTTATGAACGAACTCCCTAGCTCGTCCCTTATAAATATACGACCTGCTCCTCACTTGTATGTGCTCGCTCCAAGTGTTTTGCTCTGTCGTGATGCTAACTCGTGCGCTCGGTGGTCAGTAAGAACCGCAGGTCCTTACAGCCGGGGTGGGGCGGAGGGATGCAGACAACCTCCACCCTACCCTGGTGGCCCAACGACCCGCGGGTGTTGCAGGGTGATTCCTGGAATCACCTCGCACCATGCCCCACCCTAGTGTCCCAACAGCCCGCGGGGGTGGCGAGGTGATTCCAGGAATCACCCCGGCATCCCAACGGCTCACGAGGGTGGTGGGGTGATACCAGGAATCAGCCCGCCCTCCGCACCACCCTGGAGGCGCAACGACTTGTTCGGGGGGGCAGGGTGATTCAGGGAATCACCCTACCCTGCGCCCCACCCCAACGGCCCAAAATCCTGTGAGGGTGGCAGGGTGATTTCGGGAATCACCTCGTGCTCCGCCCCACCCAGGCAGACCAATAGACATGGGAGTGGCGGAATCACCCTGCCCTCCACCCCACCCCGGTTGCCCAACAGCTCGAGGGGGTCGCTCTCCTCCCAACCTGGTGGCCCAACGACCCGCGGGGGTGGCAGGGTGATTCAGGGAATCACCCTGCCCTTCGCCCCCCTAGGCAACCAAAGGCCTAGGGGGTGGCGAAGTGATTCCAGGAATCACCCTGCCCTCTACCCCACTTTGGCAACCCAACAACCCACGGGGGTGGTAGGGTGATTCCTAGAATCACCCCGCCGTCCACCCCACTCCGGTGGCCCAACGACCTGCGAGGGTGGTGGGGTGATTCCGTGAATCACCCTGCCACCCCCACGGGCCATAGGGCCACCGAGGTGGGACAGAGGGCTGCAGACAGCCTCCACCCCACACCGGAAGCCCAATGGCCTATGGGGTGGCGGGGCAATTCCAGGAATCACCACGCCCTTTGGCCCACCCTGGCAGCCCACCAACCCGCGGTAGTGGCGGGGTGATTCCGAGAATCACCCCGCCCTCCAACCCACATTGGTGGCCCAGCGGCTCATGGGGGTGCCCAGGTGATTTCGGGAATCACCTCGCCCTCCTCCCCACACCGAAGACCCAAAGGCGCGTGGGGGTGACACAGTGATTTTGAGAATCACCCCGCTCTTCGCTCCACCCAGGCGACCCAACAGCCCTCGGGGGTGGCGTGGTGATTTCGAGAATCGCCTCGCCCTCTACCACACCCCAAAGACCAACTGGCTCACGGCGG
This sequence comes from Pinus taeda, assembly GCA_000404065.3. Taxonomy (NCBI): domain Eukaryota; kingdom Viridiplantae; phylum Streptophyta; class Pinopsida; order Pinales; family Pinaceae; genus Pinus; species Pinus taeda. Next base: position 81,480 of record APFE031515255.1, read on the forward strand.
TGGCAGGGTGATTAAGGGAATCACCCTACCCTCCACCCCACCCCAGCTGTCACACCCCTACACTGGAAGACACTAGCGGTACTCTTCCGACCGCACTATAGGAGGTGCGACACCACCGACCCTTTTCTTTTCACCGGAGATCGTGAACGAGAGTTTGTGTAGGTGATACTACGTGTGGCCCATCGAACGAAGGGAGGTCGAAACCGTGAACGAGAGTTCAAGCGAGTGGCGACACGGGTGCATGTGTGCCCGCCGAACGAAGGAACAGTTGGGCTGAACGATAATGTCGGGCAGGTTAACATGGTTTGGGCATTTGCTGAATGAACGGTGATCGAACCGGGTGAAGACGTGCGACGGGTGAATGAAGTGTTGGACGAGTCATGCGGCGACTGTTCGGAGGTGCCGATGAGCTGGGCAACCAAGTTTTCAGAAGTTGTGAAAATTTGGCTAAGTGTAAATTTGGGGTTTCCTCCAAGATTTAGCTTATGTTATGAAAATTGAAGATTGTATATATATATTGATTCGGGCAGACTCACATCAGGGAGTTGCCCCTCCCTTTATACTGTTGTGCAATTGTTCTTGTTATTGTTGTTTATGATGAATGTTAATGGTTTCATCGTGTATAAAGGATAAAGATAATACTTGGTAATGAAAAATAAACTAAGTACGAATGTTAGGCGTAGTCCACGATCATAAGTATTGGTGAAAAGAAAGTGGTCGGTGGTGCTGCACCTCGCTATAGTGCGGTTGGAAGAATACCTCGGTTGTCACGCCCCTACACCTGCGGTAGTCTTTCAACCGCTTATAGCGAGGTGCGGCACCACCGAACACTTTCTTTTCACCAATACTAATGTTCATGGACTACGCCTAACCATTTGATACTTAGTTTATTTTTCTTCACCGAGTATTATTATTAGCCTTTATACTAATGAACACCCATACACACTCATTATCCACAACAATTATACATAAACAACACAATTGCAACAGTATAAAGGGAGGGGCAACTCCCTGAATAAGAGTCTGCCTGATTTCAATATATTTTCATCTTTCATAAAATTACAAGTATACCTTGGCAACCTCAAGTTTTATACTTAGACAAAATCCTAACTTCATGTCTTGCCAACGAGCTGCCCACCTCGTGCACGCCTTGCATAGTGGCCACTTTTACATTCTACACTTAGCCAAATTTTCCACCTGGCAACACCTCTGTGCAGCCTCACACGAAACTCCAACCATGCGCGGGCGCCTTCGTTTCACCCCTACCCGAGTTCACCGTTTCACCTTCGCACTATCGGGCGGGCGCCTTCGTTCACCCTCCACTCGAGTTCGCCAACCGATGGGCGGGCGCCTTCGTGCAGCCCTCCACCCGTGCACACAACCGACCGGCAGGCGGGCGCCTTCATGCCGCCCTCCACTCGCACGTTTAACCGATGGGTGGGCGCCTTCGTGGGGCCCTCCACCCATGTCACAACCGACCGGCGGGTGCGCCATCGTGCGACCCTCCATCCATGTTGCCAACTTGGGTGGGTGCGCCTTTGTGCGACCTGCCCACCCGTGTCACCAAGACTTTGTGCAGCCCGTGCGAGTCTGCTCGGCAGGCGGGCGCATCGACCTGCGGTTCGACCATGCCTTCACACCTGCTCCTTCAAGCTAACCTGCACCTCGCACTCCTTAGAAGCTCGTCCTTGGTTGTTGATCATATGATTCGATTGATGCCCAACTCTCCAACCGCGCCATCCATATATATGGCAGGTGGGGGAGTCGTGCCACCCAGCCGACTCGTTCACCAAGTCCAGCCGACGCCTTCCTCACTTGCAAAACTTGTCCAAAGGTTAGGTCGACCCGCCCATCACACGGGACCGCCCACCTAAACTCGCCCACATCGCAAGTTCATCGTGTCGGCTCGTGGGTGACTCGCCCAACTCGTCCCCACCGTATAAACGTGTGACCAAGACTTCTCTCACGTGCATTATTACATTGCTCGCTCGTTTGCCTTAGCCGCAGCTCGCCTCTTTGCACGAATGTGCATCCTGCCCGTCGCATGGACCGCAGGTCCTTACATCCTCCTCCACCTGAATTCATTGTCGTGCTCGACAATATGCCATCCCGGTAACCATCCTGCCACCAAGATCATCATCTCATCAAGATAATTGTTTCATCCTTGGTCCATGATATCAACCAATCCATACACTACAAACATCTCTACAACATATGTAAAACAACTGTCTCCACCATGTGTCATCCCATCTTGTGAACTGTCATCAGATACTCCAACATAATGCCAACATTTCTCTAGTACACTGCTAGCCCCCATGACTTGAACTAGTCGGGTGATCAGTCCAACTGTCACACTCAAATCATAAGAATGTCCATCCTTATGCCTACACCAGCCTTTTCTCAGATTCTGCCACATCCTGGACTCACCGAGAATCTCAACCATGCTCAGGTCCATGGAAACTCCATCCCATCTACAACATGTCATGATGCTAATTCCAAACCAATCTTGCACCATCTGTCATACCTGCTCAACCTGTTTCAAGGACTCACTGCCATGAGCAGCTAACAATGAGCCCCATCTTCTAAGTCATCTAAGAAGATGTAGAGGGAGTAGAGCCTGAAGGCTCACCCTCACTAATAAGCTCAATCCATCTGTCAGGATCCTGTATCTCCATTCTCTGTAGATATGCAACTAGATTCTCCTCATGGACATTCGACCTCACATAAACATCCTCGTCATCATCATCCTCGACCTCCTCTAGCCTTCTTGACAAAATCCAAGATACTATCAGATCATGTCCTGATAACCAATGATTGCTTGGTAAGCTTTGCATCAATAGTAGACAACTCCTTACACATGTCATCCATGCGCTTCTCATCCTCCATCTGCATCACTGCCAGTTTACAATCAGGTCTGGTCACACCAATGGTTGGAACACCAATGGGTACATTTTCCCTTCCATCACAAATGTACAGCTTCTTCAAATGTGAATCATAGCATCATATTGTTTCAAGAATTCCATCCCTAGCATAGCTTCATAGTCATCAATCCACACTATCATGAAGTCGAATTTCCCAGTCCACTCACCTAGTGTTGTGTCCACTCTTTCAGCTACACCAAGTACAGAATCAGGAGGAGAATTCACTGTCTTCATTTATGCCTTTATTGGTACAAACTTTAGCCCAATCCTTCTCGCAACATCCTCACTCATGAAGTTGTGAGTAGCCCCACTATCCACCATAGTGAGTACATCAGCACTCCTAATCTTCATCTGAACATACTCCAAGTTATTCCTTTCAGGATCTCTCCGAGGGACCACTTCCGTAGCAGCAATAGCTCCAAGAATCTGCATCATCCCCACAGAAGCTTCTTCTTTCTTCGTATAAGACTGTGCAATAGCAGCCACTTTCGGTCTTGAAGGACAATTCTTCACTGTATGTGGTTCAGCACATATCCAACACTTCAAGGCTTTCTTCGTCTTCGTCTTCATCTTATCATCCGATTTCGAAGCATCATGCTTCTTCTCTTTCAGCTTATCGAACTTCTTCTTTTTCTCATCAGAAGTTTTGTCATAATGCTCCACCAAACAATCCATATCAACAAAAGATTGCTCAAGTGTCTTAATCTTTTGCCTCTTCACTTCATTGCATGCCCAAGGTTTCAATCCAATAATGAAGTTGAACACCTTGTCCCTCTCCGCCATGTCAGGAAGTTTGAGAACAGCACTTGCAAACTCCTACTGATATGTCTGTAGGTTCCCTGTCTGCTTAATAAACTTAGTCTTCATCCTTGCTTCCCATGTTTCATCCTGAGGACTGAAGTGGGTCTGCAAAGCCTTTTTCATGTCATCCCACGAAGTTATGTCATAAGCACTGCCTTCGGAAATCTGATCCATCCTCCTTCGCCACCACATCTTAGCATCCTTCGTCAAGATTTGAGCAGCTACTTTCACCCTTGTCTCATCATCAGATAGACCCAAGCGTTCCAAGTATTGCTCCATATCCCAGAGAAAGTTACCAAGAGTCTTCACACTTCTTGTACCATCATAAGATTCTAGTTCTTTGATCTTCACATGCGACACTCCTCCACCTGAGTTATGCCTCATGGCCTTCTTCAACACTGCGATCTCATCTCTGGCTTCATCAAGATATTTTTGCAAGTTCAAGATTTTTGCCAAACCTCGATCTCTTCCTTTCAATGAAAGCATCGGTCGCATTGTGGCTAGATTCTCCTGTTTCAACATGAGATTCACTTGCCATTTCTGCTAACAACTTCCTTCTTTGTGATCTAGTATAGACCATCCACCAGCTTTACCAAGCTCCCTACAAAACCGAATCATCCCTTGTCTCACTTGTATGTGAAACCAACTTCCTTCACTTGCAAGTACCTGTTTTCACTGTCACTTCGTCATGAGCAAACTGCTCTGATTTCACCTGCACATATAGTGTAGGTCAGCAGCTTCAACCTTCAATGCCCGAATCAACTGCTCTGATACCACCTGTCACGCCGCTACACTTGTCATAGTCTTTCAACTGCTTATAGCGAGGTTAGGCACCACCAAACACTTTCTTTTCACCAATACTAATGTTCATGGACTATGCCTAACCATTTGATACTTAGTTTATTTTTCTTCACCAAGTATTATTATTAGCGTTTATACTAATGAACACCCATACACATTCATTATCCACAACAATTATACATGAACAACACAATTGCAACAGTATAAAGGGAGGGGCAACTCCCTGACTAAGAGTCTACCCGATTTCAATATATTTTCAACTTTCATAAAATTACAAGTATACCTTGGCAACCCCAAGTTTTATACTTAGACAAAATCTTGACTTCGTGTCTTACCAATGAGCTGCCCACCTTGTGCACGCCTTGCACGGTGGTCACTCTTACATTCCACACTTAGCCAATTTTTCCACCCGGCAACACCTCCGTGCAGCCTCACATGAAACTCCAACCGCGGGCAGACACCTTCGTTTCACCCCTACCCGAGTTCACCATTTCGCCTTCGCACTATCAGGCAGGCGCCTTTGTTCACCCTCCACCTGAGTTCACCAACCGACGAGTGGGCGCCTTCGTGGAACCCTCCAGTGGTGCACACAACCGACTGGCGGGAGGGCACCTTCGTGCAGCCCTCCACCCGCATGTTGACGGGCGGGCGCCTTCATGCACCCTCCACTCGTATCACCAACCGCGGCTGGGCGCACCTTCGTGCAGCCCTCCACCCATGTCATAACCAATGGGCAGGTGCACCTTCATGTGGCCCTCCACCCGTGTTGCCAACCGTGGGTGGGCGGGCCTTCGTGCGACCTACCTACCCGTGTCACCAAGACTTCGTGTAGCCCGTGTGAGTCTGCCCAGCGGGCGGGCACATCGACCTGCGGTTCGACCTTGCCTTCACACCTGCTCCTCCACGCTAACATGCACCTCGCACTCCTTAGAAGCTCGTCCTTGGTTGTTGATCGTATGATTCGATTGATGCCCAACTCTCCAACTGTGCCATCCATATATATGGCGGGTGGGTGAGTCGTGCCACCCGGTCGACTCGTTCACCATGTCTAGTCGATGCCTTCCTCACATTTAAAACTCATCCAAAGGTTGGGTCAACCTTCCCATCACACGGAACTGGCCACCTAAACTCGTCCACTTCACAAGTTCATCATGTCAGCTTGTGGGTGACTCGCCCAGCTCATCCCCACCATATAAATGTGTGACCAAGACTCCTCTCACGCGCATTATTACATTGCTCGCTCGTTTGCCTTAGCCGCAGCTCGCCTCTTCACACGGATGTGCGTCCTGCCCATCGCACGGACCGCAGGTCCTTACACCGGTGGCCCAATGGCCTGCGAGGGTGGCGGGGTGATTTGATTCTTGCCCTCCACCACACCCCGACGGTCCAACAGCCCATGGCGGTGATTCCTGGAATCACCTCGCCCTTAGCTCCACCCAAGCGGCCCAACGGCCTGCAAGGGTGGCGGGGTGATTCTAGGAATCACCCCGCCCTCCACACCACTACAGCGGCCCAATGGCTCGCTAGGGTGGTGGAGTGATTCTAGGAATCACCCCGCCCTCTGTCCCACTTCGGTGGCCCAACGACCTATGGGGGTGGTGGGTTGATTCCGGAAATCACCTTGCTTGCTGCCCCACCTCGGCGGCCAAACAGCTCGCGGGGCTGGTGGGCTGATTTCGGGAATCACCCCGCCCTCCACCCCACTCTGGCGGCCCATGACCTGCGGACGTGGCAGGGTGATTCCCGGAATCACCCCGCCATCCGCCCCACACTAGCATCCGAACGACTTGCGGGGGTAGCGCGGTGATTCCGGGTGTTGGAGAGGTAAATCCCCTCTACGGATAGAGGCGATCCCTACTAGCACAGAATGGGTCTAGCAACAATCAATCAATGCTACTCTGCAAGTTCCTAATTGCAATTAACAAGTGGGTAATGAACACCTACTTGGATTCCAGCACTATTCGTTTGATGAAGAGATGCCGCTCTCACTCCTTCGCTCTGGTCGGTCACGATCCTCCACTATCCTCGCGGATGGACACCTGCACATGCAAAGAGAGAACAAACACAAGCGTGAAATCTAGTAAAAGCAACTATACATCAGTCAGAAAGGATGTAATTCACATTAACCATTATAAGACAAATGAGAATGGAACCATAACAGTAGTCATCTATCTTTTATTAATCAAAAACTGAGAAAGGTACAACCAATGTTCTGATGCTGAGTCCTTCTCAAGAGGTTCCAGCCAGCAAGTCTCATAAGCATTCACCCTTGGAGGTAGATCTCCCAACCCAAGAAAAACAACTCTCTCTCCCACACAAGGCAACAAACTTGATAACCTTCCTTAAGCTCTCTAGCAATCCACACTCAACACACCAAATGCCTATTAAGAGCAGCACTAATGCACTATGAATTCCTCTATGTCAAAGTCTATATGTCAAAAACTAGCTACTCATGGCAATGGTGGAGGCTTATATAGGAGAAGGAGTCTCCATTAATAGTGAAAGGATGAGCTTATCTGCAAGAAAGGTGGCTCATTAGGCGAACAGACATGCCATAGAAGTGAGGGCGACCTTTACAAAGCCAACAACCAGGTCTGGAGTCATCTGGAAGGCTGGCTGTTAGAACAAACTCGCCCAAACAGGATCAGCGCGGGTGCATAACTGGACTGATGCACTGGCATCGCATCTCAATAACAGAAGAGGTCTGGTTAGCGTGATTTAATACAAGTGGAGGGTGCGCTGGCTATGAAATTCGACCAGCGCGGAAAACCCGTGTGCTTCCGTGCTGGCAGCGCACCACTTACACTATCATCCGCCAGTCAGTGCGGTTATTTCAAGAACAGTCGCGATGATCCAATAAACTTAGGCAAAGAGGGTTTTTTGGCCATTTCAGAGAGCATGAGGATGATGGATTTGATTTCATGACACAGTAGGGAGACTGACAAGGAGACAGTGACAATTTACTGTGTAACAGATGCCCCCTAAAGCATGAAGCCCGAGAGAGTGGGAGGGGTGAAATTCTTTACAAAACTGCTGAACCGGAACACCACCAGGAAGAACTTGTACATAGATACAACTAATATTTCAATTACATGTAGTCTAGGCATGGGCGCAACCATCCAAAAGACATACGAAGAAGGTCTGTGGTATGGACGCAGCCACCCAGTTGAAGAGACCATGATGAAAAGAGGTATGGTCGCAGCCATCCTAAAAGACTCAAGTATGGGCGCAGCCATCCATTAATGAGTCATGTAATAATGATCCACAAAATCGCAACCTGGCCCACAATGGACTAGAACCAGGGTCTTGCGCTCCATCCAAACCCGAACAAAGTACAAGTCCAAACATGTGAATACAGGAGTCGAAGTTGAACATGCTTGAACATCGTCTGATTACCAGCCAATGATGAAAGCTGTTAACAGACGCGAGAGGGGCCACCAATAATGACGATGGTCCTCAAGGTACTATAGGTACAATCCACGGCGTGCGAATAAATGAGCCAGTGTCGAACACCCGTAGAGTCATCCGATCGGAGGCCAATGATGAAAACCTCGCGTCGAACGCAAAGAACCTGCCATTGAGGCATGCAGGTTCCAAGGTACCGAAAGGGAGTCTCTAGGTCACTTTCTTGGATAATGAGCTGAAGTCGACAAGAAGTGATCTTCATCGAAGGTGGGCCATAATGTTTCCCACATCATCGACACGAGACGGAAAGAGACAATATGTTTTGTGTGAAATATTAGAGGGAGGTTATACTCGCAGAAGCCAACTTCTCTTGAACATATCGGTGGCACAATGATAGATTTGGCAGTATTTGAGGTCAAGTGATCAGCGATCGTAACGATAGGACAATGAGCAGATGAATGGTCAAATAGGATAACCCAAACCCATGAAGGCAAATGTGAAATGAGATGAGATGTCCCCACCCATACACGAATGCAAACAGTGGCATGTTCAAGAGCGACATACTGCCGATGACGACGATTATGATTCCTTTATTTCCCCCACCATTTATGGCGAGTACCCCGGTTATTTTTGGATGACAAGCTTGACGGGGTTAGCATATGCTTGAGGAACATCATTACGACGAAATCCGATGTCATTAAATTTTAACGAGTCTGACAAAGGAAGAACTCGGCGTCTTTTCATATTTAGAGAGTTTGAAAAGGCAGCTGAAAAGAAACCTCCATGGGGTGCTTTTTTCGTAAAGTTGTGTCTCTCGAGCCCGAAAAATTATAAAATGATGCTCGAAAGAACCGCCCGGTCATTACGACCGAGGAGTACTTTTCGTAAATAGTGACTTTGACCCGAAAAAAAGTAAAAAAGTGGTCAGAAGCACGTTGTTTTAGAGCCAGTAACGAGTGCGAAACGACAAACACCCGGCAAGCTTTATTAGTTTGAACGGTCGAAAAAAGAGCTTTAAAAGCGACTGCCTTTCGTTCCTTTTGACGAGCTGAGAGGAGGCTCGGCGATCTTTTCTTGTTTTATGTCAGAAAAGAGCTTAAAGACAACATTTTTGGGACCAAGTGTATATAGATCCGCCGTGACTTTGCCGGTTCTGAGGACCTGCACAAGAAAACCACCCGTGTAAACCCGTTCGATATGTCGAAAAACATAGTAAAACATGCATCAAGGCATAATATAGGGACATCAGGATTAAATTTATGATAAAAGGTGACAAAACCCTACTTTTATAAAGTTAACTAAGAACTTTTTTTATCATAAATAGGGGGGGTAAAAATTATTTTCACCATTTTACCATTTGAGCTTTGGAGAACGTTGTGGAACTACAAAGTTGACGGAGCGAATTCTTCATCGTGCGGACGCCATCCTTCCGGTAGCTGATTCCAAGTAGGTTCCTCTTGCCCTGCGCTTTATTTCAAGCCTATTTTCAAACATTTTCACCGTAGGATTTGGTCATTTGGCCAAATTTTTTGAGCGTAGGTGCGCTCTCGGTCAGCGCGGATTCGCCCATCGGGTTCGCGCTGACCAATTTTACCAACACACACCACTTTCCGGGTCAGCGCGGAGAACCTGTGTCCTTCCGCACTGACCCAAAGGAAAATACAAATGGCCGCCATTATCAGCGCGACTGTTTTAAAAACATTCGCGCTGGCGCCGTGAAAATCAATTTTTTAAAATTTAAATGGATAATCTTCAATGTTTGGCAACCTAATGCTTTTGGGTGATCATGTAGGACACAATGGCCTTTGTGTGGCAAGAGAGGGCCCACGATAATGAAGATATGGCCGCTTTCGCTGATGCCGGATGCCGAAATGCAATGCGGGCATGCGGTTTGCTCAAATTCTTTCTCACTCCACGCTTGAGGGCTCAGCTAGACCTCCTAGAGCTCTTGATCAGAGCCTGGAACCCAGTGGATGGGAAATTTACGATCCGAGGTCGTGAAATAGAGTTTGACTCTTCGGATATCTATTTTTTGACTGGATTGTCTCGCCGAGGTGTGATGCCCATCCTGGAGGGGCAACGACCTAGCAGCGAGACGCTTGACCAACTCATGGCCCGAGTGTGCCCCCAGGCGCAAAAGACACGGAGTGGGAAAGCAAGCATTCCTTTAGTGGGTGCTGGTGACATAGTCCTCCGCACTATACTCTTTTTAGTGACGCGGGCAGCAGGCAGTCTGGCCAACCATGAGGCCTCAAAGGCCAACCTATTGCTAGTTCTCGAGTGCTTGGAGCCCACAGTTTTCAACTGGGCAGCAGCCATGACAAACAGCATGAAGAGACAATTGAGCAACTGCCGACGTGGAGAGTCGAAGCAGTTTGGCTACGAATCACTCCTACTCCCGCTCATGTTTGAGCGGGTGCCAGCCCTTCAGCTGCAGACCATGGTACTGGATCCGCCTAACAGTCCACGAGAGCCGAGGGCCACCAAATGGGCCCGAGTCATGCCACGTGGAGGTGGCGGTCGCTCAGTATCCTGGGGCGTCTTCTTCCGAAAGTGGCTAGATCGCCAGGTTATCTTCGTCAAGGATTGGCCATATGCCGGTATCGACTTTCGTGGTGATCCCGACATGCCACTGCCTGTGGGAGAGCAGTGGGATGATGGAGGTAAAACACTTTATCTCTTTTTGATTTTTTATGTTTTGTAATGTTTTTGAATTTTTCATGTACATGTCCTAATAAACGCTATGCTGTGCAGATGTGGGACCTGTGAGACCCCTTGGCCTGGCCCCAGAGGCACGGAGAGAGGGGCAAGGCGCTGCGATCTTGGCCTTAGCTCCTGCAGCAGGCGACTTGACAGAGACTGTGGTACACAACCTTGAGGGCTTACTGGCAGGAGTCCCAGATTACCAGGGGATCGAGGAGGTCCCCCTAGCTGCACAGATCCATATAGTGGGTGTAGAACCCAGGATGCACCTCCTTTTGAGGTGGGTGGCACGAGCGGTGGCGTGCTACAGAGAGCAAAACCTACCGTAGTAGACGCCTAGGTTTTATTTTTCACTGTTGTTTTTGAGAGATGTAAGTCTCAGATGTACTGAGGACACCGGCTTTATTCAGACATGTACACTTATTTTTTGAGCACCTTAGTGCGCCACACGATATATATATATATATGCATGGTGTTTTTATTGTATCTTATGCTTCTCATGTTTTTGTTAATTTACATATTTCGCAAATGTCTGTCTAATACATAATTAGCCAATGCATCAGTTACAACATTAAGTCTTCTTGGAATGTGATGATAAGTAATATAATCAAAATCCCTTTCCAATAACTTAACACGTAAATGCAACCTTAAAATACGATGATCTCTGACGGAATATCGTCCGTTGAGCTGGTGGACTACAAGCTGCGAATCTAGGTTTACAACCAATGAGCGAATTCCAAGGTTAATCGCCTCGGCTAATAATTCAATTACAACACTATATTCGGCTACATTGTTTGTTGTGCAACCTAGACACACACCTTGAATGTCTACTAACTCACCATGAGGATCGTAGATCACCCATGCCGCAGATGATAGATTGCGAGTACTGCGGGAAGCACCATCAGCGAAACCAACGTAAGGTGATCCAGACATCTGTTCAAGAAGCAAAAGACACAATAAGTGGCTATCACGCCGACACACTAAGACAAAAATCAAATGAACATGCACACACACTAAACACACTGTAAAAAAGCATATTCATGTAAAAAATAAATGAGAGAGTGCCTGGACTCAGGCGTAATATTTCTTAAGATATAGCCCATTGCGGGGCTTGTCCAGGTGATTGCCTTCGTAATCGATCAGCTCATAGCCACCTTTTTGCAGAACTCTTTTTACAATGTAGGGCCCATGCCACATTGGCTCGAGTTTTCCTGCTCCTAGCTTATCATTAGCCTGATCGTAGAGCAGTACCAAGTCTCCTTCGACGAAAGAGCGGGGATTAACAAAGTTATCGAAGTGAGTTTTCACTCGCTTCTTTTGAGCTTCGATAGCAAGGGAGGCTAGATGACGTGTCTCGTCTAGTCGTTCCAAGTAAAGAAGCTGCTCTTCTATAGGAGTGGTCTCGGGAAGTAACTCGACGGCTAATTTGAGTGAAGGAATCTCACACTCAATGGGAAGGGTTGCTTCCAGTCCATATACTAGCTGAAAAGGGGTGAAACCGGTGGCATCCTTCACGGAGGTCCAGTAGGCCCACAAAGCGGAGAACAACGTCAAATGCCAATTAGACTTGTGCATGCCAACAGTTCTCTGAAGCATCGTGACCAAGACTTTGTTCACGGCTTCAACCTGACCGTTCGCCTGGGGATAGTATGGGGAGGAACTATCATGCCTAAGTCCAAGTTGGGTTGTCAACTTGACCATCATATGATTCCGGAAATGTTTTCCGTGATCAGTAACAATGGCTTGTGGAACTCCAAACCGAGAGATAACATGGTTGAAAAGAAACTGCGCCGCCGTATGACCATCTTCCGACAATGTGGGCATCGCCTCGGCCCATTTTGTAAAGTAATCTACAGCAACGATGATGTAACCATGCCCCCCGGCCGAGCGAGGGTTACATGTCACATAATCGATGCCCCATTTAGCAAAGGGGCCTACAGTCACCACGGGGTGCAGCGGGGCAGCGGGCGCACGCATCTTCCACTGGTAAATCTGGCATTCGTGACAAGAACGGACGGCAAGAATGCAGTCCTTGAAAATGGATGGCTGGAAGTAGCCAGCACGAAGGATCTTTTATGCGGTGGCATATCCAGACATGTGACCGCCACAAGCACCGGAGTGGCAGTCATTTAGAACTCTTTCAGCTTCTTCGAAGGTTAAACATCAACGAAGAACCGAATCAACCCCAAGGCGTTACAAGGTGTCCCCAACTATGCAATATGGCTGAGCTTGGTGACGAATCCGTCGGCGAGCATCTTTCGAAGTCTCGGGGCGAAAGGAGGACGTCTGTAAATAGACTATTATGTCCCCATACCATGGATCGAGGGTGCTGATAAGGAAAAGAGTTTCATCTGGAATTGACTCCTCTATCTGCGAGGAAGTAGCGACGGATGGCAAAGAGCACAAAAGTTCAGCAAAAACGAGTGATTTCTTGGACTTGGCCGCAGTAAATTCCAAGTCGAACTCTTGGAGGATTACGATCCACTTTGAGTATTTTCCCCCCAGCAATTGTCGTGAAAGAATGTAGGTCATGGGGTTACAATCTGAAATCATCGTCGTAGTACACAACATAATGTAGTGATGGAAGCGTTGGACGGCGCAGACCGCGACGAGAGCCAACTTCTCGACATATGCATATCGAGTCTCCGTATCTAGTAAGTTGCAACTAAGATAATAAATGACATGTTCGATGCCATCATCATCGTCCTGGACCAAAACCATGCCGATAGTGGTATCGGCAGCGGCCAAATAGAGTGTATAGTCACGATGATAATTTGGAGGCCGCAAGAAAGGGGCAGAAACTAGGAGAGTTTTGAGATGAGCAAAAGACTCCTCGGCTATGGCATCCCATCAGAATGGGGTGTCACGCTTCAGTAACCGGGTAAAACCCTTTGCCACTTCGGCATAGTTTGGTATAAACCGTCTTAGAAAATTATCTTTCCCCTGTAAACTCTGTAATTGTCGCAAAGTAGCAGGGGGAGGAAGATTCACGATTGCCTTGACTTTAAGGGGATCCAAACGGATGCCCTCTCGAGAGACGATAAACCCGAGTTGTCGACCTGATTCGACGCAGAAGACACATTTGTGCGGATTTAATCGGATATTATAGTGTCTACAACGAAGAAAAATTTCACGAAGGTGCGATGGGTGGTCCGCGCGCTTAGCTGAATGAGCGGGGATATCATCCAGATAAGGCTGTACGATGTGTCTGATATCGTGGAAAGCATAAGACATCGCACGTTGAAAAGTAGCGCCGACATTTTTGAGGCCGAAGGGGAGCTTTTTATAAGCAAAGGTGCCCCAGGGACAGATGAAGGCCATCTTATGTTGATCTGCCGGAGCAATGTTGATCTGGTTGTAACCAGAAAAGTCGTCCATAAAAGAATATATCTCGCTGCCCGCACACTCATCAATGAGTTGATCAATAAATGGCATGGGGTAGTTGTCTTTTGGGAAAGCTCTGTTGATGTCACGGTAATCAACGTAGACATGAATGGTGCCCTGTTTTTTGTCGACAGGGACGATGTTTGAGACCCATTATGTCAGTGGGATGGGATAGATAAATCCCGTCTTAAGAAGCTTTTCAACCTCTACTTTGATGGCTGCCGCCTTGCGGGGGTGCACGGGACGCAAACGCTGGCGAACAGGTTTGGCCCCAAGATACGTTGGTATCTCGTGCACTACTATAGATGGATCAATACTGGGCATTTCTTCATAGGACCATGAAAAGACATCGCGAAATTCGCGAAAAAAAAGCGATATAAACCTGAATCTCCTGAGGAGTGCAGGTCACTCCTATGTAAATATTCTCGACAATCCCTGCCTTAACAGAGATGTCAATTGGTTGTGTCTGCGTGATGTTCCCTAAATTTCCTTCGGACGATGTGTGATAAACCTGAATGGGCTTCTGAAGGGGTTGAGAAGGGAGACATGGAGCAAACCGCTCAAGACAAAACAGTGGTTCCCGAAAGGTAGGGAGAAAGGAGGAATGGTGGTGAAGAGGAAACCACGGACGTTCGTCTAGAGACATCGTCTCTATAATAGCCTCATCGGAAGGAAAAATTTCCTTCAATGGATCCGAGGAGGTGTATTCTCCTAACCAAGGGGGAAAATCATCTGAGTCAAGAGCCCCACTCGTGGCGGTGGGTTCATCATGAGAGGCCGATGCAGCAACAATTTCGATGTAGTTGAGCTCGGCTGGACTCAACGGCATCTCCTCACCCCAAGGTTCTACCTGGTCGATGGAAGGAAGAATCCAAGGATTAGAACGAACCGAGATCAAAGAGATCGAGGCGAAGTTGGGAGGTGGGAGGGAAAAAACACCCATAAGGGTGGGTTCTTTGAAGAGCCCGGCTCCCACACTTTCAAACGGAATTGAGGTATGCTCAACGAAGGGTACGTTTCCCTCAGAAGAGGAAGCAAAAAAAGAGAGTTGATCGACCGTGACAATTTTCCCTTGATGGGGGAAACAAATGACACGGAAGAGGGATGAAGCCACAGTACGCATAGCGTACGTCCAGCTTCAGCCCAGAAGGAGGTTATAGGTGAGATTGGCGTCCACAACCTCGACTTCTACTTCTATAGTCTTTCCTTCTAAGGTAATCGGTAGCCATTGAAGGATACCATAAGGTCGAGATTCTCTCCCGTCGAATGCTTCCAAGGTCGTTGGGGCTGACTCAACGTTGGAGACCCGATGGCTTTCCAACATGCAATAGACATAATGTAGGTTGATGCGCCCTCATCAATGACTGTACGATGGATCGTTTTAGAATTGATGACGACTTGAATGAGGAAAGCTATCTGATGAGGCAGTCGAGGAACATGGCTCTCGAGGTCGAAGGTAATTAAATCCGAGTCCGCTGGGTCGATGCCACCGATGGCCGATAGCAGGGACTTCCTTTGGGGGGGGGGAGCTCTGAAGGACCTCTAAGGCAGACATGGCAAACGGAGCTTGCGCTAAGTCCTCCACGATGTTATAGTGCTGGGCAGCACGAGCATTCGGGTTATAAGAAGACCTCCTGAGTACCCCTTTGGGAGGGGGTCGAATTGTTGTCTCAACACTCGGTCTCTCAATATGGAGAGGACCAGAGTTGGACGGAGGAGCACTTGAGGGAAACTCTGGCTCCTTCCCGGCGAACGACAGATACTCAGCTCGAGTTATTACATGAATAAGAATAGTTCCAGCCATGAAGACCTGGGAACCGAAGGGAGAAGAAGAGGGGTCAGCCACCATCTGGGTTTGCTGAGAGGGAAAGGGTTCTTTCAGGACCGCAGGGACCCCAGGAGCACCTTTCAACAAACGACTAACTTCGGACCGCCTAGGGCAGTCCTTAGTGTAGTGATCTTCCTCACAAATGAGGCAAGGATACTTAGGTTTGCGTTTAGCTCCTTCCTCGGCAGAAGGTTTAGAGGATTCCTTCTTGGGTTGATCGGACTTATTCTTCCCTTTCCCCTTTTCATTTTTCTTGCCTTTCGAGGTCTTACCCGCCGTGGTGGACTGAACGGCGTTGACCTCGGAAGTGTTACCAGAATTTAGAACACCCTGGGAAGTGTTTTCGTTGGATGCACTAGACTTTTGCTTCCCAGAGTTCGATGATTTTTTAGAGGCCTGGTTTACAGAGCCAATGACTCCATCCACAGATGCCTTGGGCGGAGCCTTGGATGTACCACGCCTGGGGGCGTCTGGCAAGTACTCATACAAAGTACCAGACTAAGAATAAACTAAGTCTAGGTACTGAGCGCGCGTGATCGCTTGCTTTTCAGTTACACAGGCTCCCATGGCGATGTCCCGCGCAATCTTGGGGACAAAGGAAGTTGTAAACCAGTCGGTGAGGAGTTGATCAGGTATCCAGAACTTGATCAATCTGCGACGCCTTCTCCACTCATGAATATGATTGGAGATATGTGTAGCAGTATCCTGCTTAAGAGACGTAAGGAGGTGAGTCCCCGTCTCATACCGAATGGGTAACTGAAAATGAGTCAAAAATGCCATAGCCAACGAATTAAAATCTTGGAATGACGCTCGAGTTAACTCAATGTACCATTTAGCTGCTGAACCAGTGAGGGTCCTCTGAAAGAGGCGAAGCTGAATCGAATCGTCGAGCCATGAATTTGACAAACACCACAAGTGATACGTCATCACATGAGCTTGAGGGTCTTCTCCGGCCTTCCCATCGAATTTGGGACAGTCACTTGGTATTTTGGTTGGAACTGGCGGCCACTGTGGGTTGTGCAGAATGGGATTATTCGTCAACTTTGACACATCGGGCAGTTCCAATGTTGCTAAAAATGGTAGCTGCGGATTAAAAGACATTTGTCCCGGATATGAAGTAGAACTAGAATTCCATCCAGTTCCTGGTTGCCCCCATTGCCCTTGTCCCGATGGGCCAGGCCCGAATGGGCCTTGTCCAGAAGGATTTTGACCGTAGGGGTTATTTCCATAATCGGGTTGCTGATTCTGCCCCCCAGCACCCCATTGGTTACCATATTGGCCAGCATGTTGTTGATAATTTTGATAGGGATTACCCTGTGGCTGTTGGTAATTTTGGTACAGGGTATATTGATTTTGCCCCTGGGGTTGCTGGTATCCGTACTGAGCCTGAGAACCAGGCGGCATTTGATAACCATATTGGGATTGATACCCACCTGAATGCTGGGGTTGGGATTGGTACCCAACCGAATAAGGAGGCTGGGCCTGATACCCACCTGAATAAGGAGGCTGGGTTGATACCCGCCAGAATATGGAGGCTGGGATTGATACCCGCCAGAATACGGAGGCTGGGATTGGTACCCACCTGAGTAAGGAGGTTGGGATTGGTACCCACCTGAATACGGAGGCTGGGATTGATACCCACCTGAATATGGATGCTGGGATTGATACCCACCTGAAAGAGGAGGTCGAGATTGGTACCCGCCTGCATGCTGAGCTGTCTGGCCAGAAGGTTGACCTGGTCAGATCTGAGACGGCCCTGTTCGCCCAGAAGGTCGAGCTTGCTGAGCGAGGGGCTGCCCTTGCGCAACCGAGGATTGTCCTTGTTGACCAGAGGGTTGCTGAGCGGTAGGCCAGCCTTCCTGCATGTAAGGCTGGCCCCCTTGCCTAGAAGGGTTACCTTGCTAGTTTACAGGTTGACCTTGCTGCCCATAAGGTTGTCCCTGGTTCCCATAAGGTTGCCCCGAAGGGTAGCCTTGCTGGGTACATGGTTGACTTTGTTGGGCGTTGGGTTGTCCCTGGTTTCCAGAAGGTTGCCCAAGATATGTAAAAGTCGGACCACTAGAGACCAAAGGTTGTCCCTGACTGGGTTGTCCTTGTGGGCCTCCCTATTGACCTGGGTAATTCTGGCCAGCATACTGCTGCCCATGATTAGGCTGCAAGTAGGGCTGTTAACCCTGGTAGGGTGGTCCTTGCTGTCCCTGTCCCGGATGGTACTGGCCGCCACCATAGCTGGTGGTACCCCAAGCCACATTCAATGGAACAGAAATCTCATCATAAGGTATTTCAGGCAAGGAGGTAAACAAGTAATGATTCTCAAGATCATAATACGGGCCTTGCTCATGTGGGTTTTGGACATTACGCAAGTATTGAAAATATGCCTCCTCTGCCGTCATATGATCGGAAGCAGGAGGAGCACCACTTTTGGGGTGCACAACTCTAGAAGCAGGTGACGGTTGACCACTTTGCGTTGGACCTCGAGATGGGCCCGCGGCAGAAGTGACAGCTGATGACGCTGTGACGGTACTAACAACTGGAGTTGACGCCGCGACATAAACGGTGGGGTTGGAGGGGACTGCTGTAACAGCAGTATGATGGACTCGGGAAACAAATGGTCCTGTAGTAGGGACGATGTTTTTATCCCAAACGTAAGAGGAAGCTGCCGAGTTCATAGCATCCCTCAAAGATCTGTAGCACACCGGCACCGTGACGCCCAAAGACGTAACGGTGTAGGGCGTAGAGATGATGGGGGATGTCGCCGGAATGGGAGTATCTATGCTCGACATAACGGACGGGCCACTCGACATAGGAGAAGTGTCGCCCATATCGGAAGAAGCCATCGGAGATGGGGCGCCGACAGGAGTGGCAGGAAAATCCTCGTCAGAGGGCTCCCAAATAGGGTTGTAAAAGAACTCGTAGAAATCGTCTTCTGGAGCTCGAGAATTCAACGGTTGGATGCTCGGAACAATGGGAAGAGCGTCACAGACCGGAGTTTCAGGGGAAACAGAAGATGGAGACCCTTCGTCACTTGGGATCGAAGACGGAGTTGATGGATCCGCCAGGATGACCAAACAAAGACCCTAGGCAAGCTAACGATAAAAACCTACTAAAAACTAAATGCACACAAGATCTAACCAGGTAAAGTTATCGTGGCCAAATGAATTTTTAAGTCACAGGAACTGAACTTGACCTTTTCATGTTTCGAGAGTCGAGAAAAGGACGAAAAGATGACTCTATCTCCTTCGAATGTTTAATGAGCACGAAGTGACAAGACACTCACTTACACCTTTTCTTTTAGGGAGTCTGAAAAGGA
>APFE031515255.1:101163-111759 GCA_000404065.3 Pinus taeda
AAGTTCCAATGCGTTTTTAGATACATTTGGTTTATTTTACGGTTGATCTTGAATTAAGTTTTGATTTCAGGTCCTACCATATGATCTCTCAAAAATACTTATATGCAAACTACATGCCAAAGAACATCATTTCGTTCGATGAATTCTAACTATGAGGAGGTTAGGAATTTTTCAATCAAACAAAACGAACTCAAGCAATCAAACAACCTAATGCAACTAACAACAAGGAAATGAAACTTTTCTTTTGAAAACACAAATCAACGAAACATCCTTTTCCTTTTAACTATTAAATGCAAAAGATGCTAGTTTGCTTCTCTTTTCAATGGCACAAAAGTTTTAAAATGACTTTGAGAGACAGCTAGATCAAGCAAAGAAATGAAATTACTCAATGCAAACACAAGAAAGTTCCCAAGACACTAAAAACCAGTTTCCCAAATCAAAGGAAAACAAAGGCTTATGAGCTATGTGATCTAAGCTCAACAAGACGAAAAGGAATTCAAAGAAAGAAAGCAAGCCGCTCGGAACACATCCAAAACACTTCCAACAATCACCAAGCGAATGTGAAAAACAAATCTGAAGTTGGCTGGTCAAACAAGAACACAAGATCCCAAACGGAAGGCTTGACACACACACGACCACTAGATGCCCTAGGGCTTGAGTGCGAAAGCAATGGAGAAAAGCAAACACCCGGAGGATAAGAGTTCAAAACCAGACAAACGACGATTCAACACACTCCAGCAACTGTAAAAGTTAAGGAAAAATGCAAACCAAGCAGTGAAAGCGAAAAGGAAGGCTTTGCAAAACCGAAAACAAGTAATAAACGAACCCTTGCGTAGCAAGGCTTCACAAGCAAGCGTGTCACAGCTCAGACAAAATAAAACAAGTCATAAACCAAGTGGAAAGAGCAGGGGACAGTCAAACCAACAGGTTCAGGAGGCAAATTTGGACAAAAATGAATTCTATAGGATCAACGCGGCTGACCCTCAACAACAAAGCGATGACAAGACAACGCGCGTAGCAACTTTGCGCTGTCACAGCGGAAGGACATGGATAAAGGGCGCTGGCCCGAAAACAAGGTCAGCGCGATTGTTAAATGTGCAAGCGCGATGACAGGGAAAGGAAAGAAACAGATGTGCGATGTCAGCGCGACTGTTCTGATATAAACTGTGCTGAGGCTAAAAATCAGGCAAAATCAAACCAAAAGCTCCCAGACCAAGGTAAAGGTTTTTAAAACAATTAAAGCATTCCCCAGAATAAGCCAAGAAATTTAAAAACAGAAAACTAATCCCCAATCTTGACAAGAGAGTAATAATCAAATTCAAAAACAAGGATGAACAACAAAGAGACAAGCAACGATCCCCAGCGGAGTCGCCAAATTGTTGGAGAGGTAAATCCCCTCTACGGATAGAGGCGATCCCTACTAACCCAGAACGGGTCTAGCAACAATCAATCAATGCTACTCTGCAAGTTCCTAATTGCAATTAACAAGTGGGTAATGAACACCTACTTGGATTCCAGCGCTATTCGTTTGATGAAGAGATGCCGCTCTCACTCCTTCGCTCTGGTCGGTCACGATCCTCCACTATCCTCACGGATGGACACCTGCACATGCAAAGAGAGAACAAACACAAGCGTGAAATCTAGTAAAAGCAACTATACATCAGTCAGAAAGGATGTAATTCACATTAACCATCATAAGACAAATGAGAATGGAACCATAACAGTAGTCATCTATCTTTTATTAATCAAAAACTTAGAAAGGTACAACCAATGTTCTGACGTTGAGTTCTTCTCAAGAGGGTCCAGCCAGCAAGTCTCATAAGCATTCACCCTTGGAGGTAGATCTCCCAAGACAAACAACTCTCTCACACAAGGCAACAAGACTTCACAACCTTCCTTAAGCTCTCTAGCAATCCACACTCAACACACCAAATGCCTATTAAGAGCAGTACTAATGCACTATGAATTCCTCTATGTCAAAGTCTATATGTCAAAAACTAGCTGCTCATGGCAATGGTGGAGGCTTATATAGGAGAAGGAGTCTCCATGAATAGTGAAAGGATGAGCTTATCTGCAAGAAAGGTGGCTCATTTGGCGAACAGACATGCCATAGAAGGGAGGGCGACCTTTACAAAGCCAACAACCAGGTCTAGAGTCATTTGGAAGGCTGGCTGTTAGAACAAACTCGGCCAAACAGGATCAGCGCGGGTGCATAACTGGACTGGTGCGCTGGCATCGCATCTCCATAATAGAAGAGGTCTGGTCAGCGCGATTTAATACAAGCGGAGGGTGCGCTGGCTATGAAATTCGACCAGCGCGGAAAACCCGTGTGCTTCCGCGCTGGCAGCGCACCACTTACACTATCATCCGCCAGTCAGCGCGGTTATTTCAAGAACAGTCGCGATGATCTAATAAACTTAGGCAAAGAGGGTTTTTTGGCCATTTCAGAGAGCATGAGGATGGTGGATTTGATTTCATGACACAGTAGGGAGACTGACAAGGAGACAGTGACAATTTACTGTGTAACACCGGGAATACCCCCCCCACACCATCTGCCCCACCGAGGTGGCCCAACAGCCCGTGGGGGTGTGGCCTACTGGCTCGCGGGGGTGGCGGGGTGATTCCGGGAATCACCCCGCCCTCCGCCCCACCCTGGCAGCCCAATGGCTCGCGGGGGTAGCGAGATGATTCTGGGAATCACCTCGCCCTCCACCGCACCCCAACAGCCCAACATCCTGCAGGGGTGGCAGGGTGATTCCGGGAATTACCCCGTCCTCCGCTCCACCCCTGTGCTCAACAGCCCGCAGGGGTGGCGGGGTGATTCCAAGAATCACCCAGCCACCCATGCGGGTTGTTGGACTTCCGGGGTGGGGCGGAGGGATGGGGACAACCTCCACCCTACCCTGGCGGCCCAACGACTCGTAGGGGTTGTGAGGTGATTCCAGGAATCACCTCGCCCTCTGCCCCACCCTGGCGGCCCAACGACCCGCGGGGGTAGCAGGGTGATTCCGAGAATCACCTCGCCCTCCACCCAACCCCGAGGTCCCAACGGCTCACGGGGGTGGCAAGGCGATACTGAGAATCACCCTGCCCTCCCCCCCACCTCGGCTGTAAAGCCCATGATCTGTGGTTGGTGGACGAGCGAGGGCGCATCGGGCGAGTGCGCAGACGAGCGAGACGAACTGTAGGTCGCACGAAGTGAAACGGGAGAAAATGTGATGAAGTTTAGATGGTGGAAGTATATACCATGTGGGTGGTCTTAGGCGACCCAACGGACAAACCAACAAATGGGTGGGCGGTCGAACGTTGTAAACGGCCAGGTCAATGGACAAAATAGCAAACGAGCCGATGGAGTTGTATCTGCATTGGTGGGTCGCCTGGGCGCCCCCACGTAGCGATGGACGCATATACATAAGGAGTGGCGAGTTGGTGGAGAAAGCAAGCAATTCGGCCAGCAACTTCGAAGTGCGATCTAAGTTCAGCGGTTAGAACAGAATGGGGTGTGGATGTGCCCGCATGATGGGTGAGCTAAACCGTAACTTGGCTGGAGTATCGTGCAGACCGAGTAGACAACGAACCGGGTGAAGGTTCATGCATGGCGACACGAGGGTGTGCCCGCCGAACGATGGTTGGACTAAACGAAGGTGTGTGCATGTGTGGCAACATGGAGGTGTGTCCACCGGGTGGTTGAACCGGAGGGTGTGAATGGGAGTTCGTGCAGGTGGTACTACGTGCAGCCCACTAAATGAAGGGAGGTCGAGATCATGAACGGGAGTTCAGGCGAGAGGCAACACGCGTTCATGTGTGCCGCCAAATGAAGGCACGGTTGGCTGAACGATAATGTCGGGCAGGGTAACACGGTGAGGGCACCCACTAAACGAATGGTGAACAAGTCGGTTGGTGAACGACGGGTGTGTGCGATCCGTGAATGAAGTGTGAATGACGTGTGGACGTGCCGGGAAGGCATGCACTGTGACATGGGTGGGCCCCCAAGTTGGGCAAACGACACGAAGGTTGAACGAACGCGTTTAGGGGTAAACGAAGAGTTGGGCGAGTCGTGTGGCAACCGTTTGGAGGTGCCGATGAGTTGGGAAACCGAGTTTGCCGATGAATGTGAAATTTTGCTAGGTGTAAATTTGGGGTTTCCTCCAAGATTTAACTTGTACATGAAAGATTGTGAATTACATATATTGATATATGGGCAGACTCACAACAGGGAGTTGCCCCTCCCTTTATACTATTGAACATTTATACATGTTAATGTTGTTTATGGTGAATGTTTATGGTTTTCACTGTGTATAAAGGAAAACCTAATACTTGGTAAAGAAGAAATAAACTAAGTACGAATGTTAGGTGTAGTCCACGGTCATAAGTATTGGTAAAAAATAAAGTGGTCGGTGGTGCCGCCCCTTGCTATAGTGCAGTTGGAAGAGTACCGTCAGTGTAGGGGCATGACACCGACGGCCCAACTGCTCGCGGGGGTGGTGGTGTGATTCAGCGAATCACCCTACCCTCCACCCCACCCCAGTAGCCCAAAATCCCACGAGGGTGGTAGGGTGATTCCCCGAATCACCCCGCGCCCCTCCCCACCCAGGCGGCCCAACAGTCGCGAGGGTGGCAAAATCACCCCGCCCTCCACCCCACCCTGGCGGCCTAATGGCTTGAGGGGGTAGTGCGATGATTCCAGGAATCACCCCACTCTCCCCCCCAATTAGGGGGCCCAACGACCCGCGGGGGTGGCGTGGAGATTCAGGGAATAACTCCGCCCTCCACCCCACCCCGACAACCAATAGCCCGAGGGGGTGGCGGGGTGATTATGGGAATCACCCCGCCCTCCGCCCCACTCTAGTGGCCCAAAGGCCCGCGGGGGTGGCAGGGTGATTCCCGGAATCACCTTGCCGTTCGCCCCACTTTGGCGGCCCAACGGTCTGTGGGTGTCACGCCCCTACACTGGCGGTAATCTTCCAACCACACCATAGAGAGGTGCGACACCACTCACCACTGTCTTTTCACCAATACTTATGATCGTGGACTATGCCTAACATTCGTACTTATAAACAACAATAACATGAACAATTGCACAATAATATAAAGGGAGAGGCAACTCCCCGATGTGAATCTACCCGTATATCAATATATATAATTTTAAACTTTCAAAGTATAAGTTAAATCTTGGAGGAAACCCCAAATTTACACTTAGCCAAATTTTCATAACTTCGGCAACTCAGTTTCCCAGCTTGTCGGCACCTCTGAATGGTCATTGCATGACTTGCCCAACACTTCGTTCACCCGTTGCATGTTTCCTGTCATTTGCCCAACTCGGGTGCGCTCGTCATGCCCGTGTCACCCACGTTGAGCGCCCTCTGCACGTCCTTGTCGCACCTCCATTTTCCAACCCACACTTCACTTTGTTTTCCACCAAGTCGTGTAGCTCGTGCATGGTGCGCCCAACTCAGGTCGCTTGCCCCGCACGACCAACTTCCACACGGTTTTGTTCAAGCCGTGCACGGCGCGCCCAACTTGGGTCGCCCGTCCGCATGACCAATTCTACCCACCGTTTCACCGTGCACGACGCGCCCTACCCGGGTCACCGTTCCGCACGATTAACTTCGCCCAACCACCCTATGCTATCCACCTGATGCCCTACCCGGTCGCCTCACAAACGTTGCGTTCACCCTGCAAGTTATCCTCGTCCATTCTGCCCATCGTGCGGTCTCATCCACACAACCCGACTGCAGAACCACTTCGCACTTCTCCAATTGCAGAACTCATCTAAGAATGTGAGCTCCTTGTTGAATGATCTCCAACTCCAACTTGTCACATATATATATACGCTCATCCACCATCGCTTATGTGCCCAGCCAACTTGCCAATTTATTGCACGTCCGTCAGCTTCACCGATATTTTACACGTCGGCCCGCCCAGTCCACTATTCGACCACCCCATCAGTTCATCAGTCTACCCGTCGGCCCACCCATCCGTCGAGGCACCTGGGACTGCCTACCCGATATAAACTTTCCACATCCAATACTTCATCGCACACTAATTTCTTCACTTCGCATGACCTCCATCATGGCCGCAGCTCGCCCTTCCGCACCACAGGCCACCCTGCAGCTCGTGATCCTCACATTCTCCCCCACTTGAAATCATTGTCGTCCTCGACAATTCCTCATCTCGAAAACCATATGTCGCCAAGATATCCATACCAAGGCATATATCCCATCGGTATGTCATACATCGGAAAGTCATCTCAATCCATGATCATCAACCACCTCGTCGCAATCTTCACGTGCTGCTCCCATCGTGGAAGGCTGGCCCCTCCATCTCAAGCTACATGCTTCCTGCAACATCTCGTGTCGACCTCGTCATGTATCGTCATCATGTGAACTGTTGCCATGAAACTCCAACATAATTCTAACACATCTCTATACACTAACGTCCCTCATGGCTCAAACTAGTCAGGTGATCAGCCCAACTGTCACGCTCAAACCATGAGAATGCACATCCTTATGCCATCATTAGTCTTTTCTCAGACTCTTGTCACATCATCAACTCGATCAAGAATCCATATCCATCAAAGTAAGCCATGCCAAGGTCCATGAAGTAGTCTCCATCTCATCTGCAACATGTTGTCCATGATGTTTGGTACAAATGTGCTGCGTGAAATCAGTCGTATCTATCCAACATCATCATCCATCTCCAAAACATCCATGTCCTCAAAGTGAAGAGATCCTCTCATCAAACCCGACTCTCGATGTGCCACTTCCAGGTCCATGAAGCAACCCCCATCATATCTGTAATGTGCCATCCCTCAAGTCTGCCATAGAAACAAGCATACACCTATCTCATTTATCCATGTGCTACCCATGATCATAGATCAATCAGCTCCCATGTGTCAAAAGTGGTTAAGTCTCGGCTCAACCCATGCCTAAGTGTTGCCACCAAGGCATCATCATTGTTGCAACTCCATCACCCCAAAGTGTCTCATATCAATCCTCCACATCAAGTCGCTCTTTCAAGCGCACCCCATACATGTACTCAAAAGTATGAACCCCATCCTACATCAAAATCCCCGACCTCAACTCCTCAATGCATCAGATCCTCTAAGTCTACCATATATGAAGTCCTCAAAAGTCACAACCTCATGTCATCATGAGCTCCATGAGTCATCTCCAACCAACATCCCAGCAAGCATACAAGTCTCGCCCCAAAGGTCTCTGCAAGATGCCTCAACTTTCCATGTAGTAGGAATGTTCCAGAGTCTGCTCACAATTCCATCCAAGTCCATGGCCTTGTTGTAGAAGAGTGCACAACCTCTCCATCAACTCATAAATAAAACACCTCCATGTCATACCAACAAATCTACCTGCACAACATCCCTGCCTTAGCACTCCTCATTGGATGCCCATGTGACACCTCTACAAGTGCTCCTACATAATGTCCCTGCATAAGATTGCCATGATCCATATCTCCAACTTGATGTCCATGACTCAAGTTGCCCATGTTTTCCAACCAAGTAGACCCATCACAACAATCGGTCATCCTCATCCAAGCCTGCAATCTTCGGTCTAGTGAACTCAATCACCTAACCATATCATCATCACATGAGTCTTCTTCCACCATAGCTCCCCCACTAAAGGTTCCACCAAGACTTACTCTTAGTCTTGGCCACGAGAAGTCCACCCAAGTATCACCATACTTAAGTGTGTGCCCTCCTCCAATCTGTCCATGAGTCATGCTGGGCACTTAGCCAATTCTCCATGTGGCTAAAGCATGACACATTCCTCCATAATGATCATCATGTTCCTCCCTTGTCATGGGCCCTTGTACCTTCTACCATAAGGTCACAAACACCTCCAACAAGTCATGCAATAGTAAATGATTCTTGCTTTTCCATACAAGGTCTCATCGTAGACATCCATGGTAAGATCTTCCATTGCATCGGCCAACTGATTTTTCTCTTCCCTGCATATGGTTCATCTACCAAATGCTCAACTGAAACACAAGTATCAATACTTACTTCATCAT
The DNA here is from genome assembly GCA_000404065.3 of Pinus taeda. Taxonomy (NCBI): domain Eukaryota; kingdom Viridiplantae; phylum Streptophyta; class Pinopsida; order Pinales; family Pinaceae; genus Pinus; species Pinus taeda. The sequence continues at coordinate 109,192 of APFE031515255.1, forward strand.
GAGGCTCCCCCATGTGAGTTTCCTCATCCACCCATGTCTGCAAACTTCACGATCCTGGTCCAACTTGATTAATCTCAAGTTCATCCTCCACAGAATATTCCATGGAATATTCCTTTTGAGCGGGCCAATCAGAAGCTGTCACGTGGCAAGCCCGGAGGCCGCCACGTGGCTCAGGTGACATCATCACATCCTATGGGTGCATTGTAAATTTTTTTGGCCTTGGCAAGTTTTGAACCCGCGACCTGCCTTTCATTAACCCTCCACCTCACCATTGGGCCACAACGGCGACCATTGAAAGCTAGCGGGAACATTGTGTATTCAAGTTTTAAAATGGATGGCGGGCGGGAATGAAAGGGGCCAGCCCCGCCTCCATATGACCTCCGCCTTTGAACCGAGGGCCTTATCCCTAAACCGTTGGAGCTAACAAACGGTCATGGTCATGCCATAAATACAACTGCAGTTAAGCCAACCATAACCGGCAGTTTAGCGACGGATCTGGAGGAGCACGCCAAAATTGGTGGAATTGCCAAAATGTCGGGGTTAGCTGGACACTAACTACAGTTATCTGGAGTTCTTTTAGGGGAAACTGGCAGTTGGGAGTAAATAGCCATAACTTTGGCTAGGAAAGGCGGTTTTGGACTATTTTTTTTTTTTTTTTTTTTTTTTTTTTTTTTTTAGGTATTTTCGACCTTCGGAAGCCATTGGCACAGGTCTTACAGCATTCTGACTTCCTCTTCCTTGTCAGCACAATCTGCAACTTCATCCTGGTCCATTGTCCAACCAAGTCAAAGAAGTTCGTCTTCAACATTCCCTTCCAAGACTTCAAGTTTATCTCGAATCCGTGGGTTCTCTTTATTCATCCGCTTCAACCTGTATAAGGTCAACAAGAGCTTCCCTTCGCATTCTTCCAAACCACCGTATCTTGTCGTTCAGCTTGGCCCAAGCAAGATGCTTCACCCCTGCTAAAGCTGTCACGAAGTATTACACTTACTTTCGTAAACCTGAATCACCCTTCAGATTTCTTCACCATTCACGAGGTTCTTTTTGAAAACTGAATCAGCTCTTGATTCCAGCTATCAATGAAATCATCTTCCTTCACTTGCACTTCACCTGAATCAGCTCTGATACCACTTGTCACGAAGTGCAAGTGTGTATCAGCTTCAACACTTCAACACCACCTCTGATACCACCTGTCACGCCCCTACACTAGCGGTAATCTTCCAACCGCACTATAGCGAGGTGCGGCACCACCGACCACTTTCTTTTCATCAATACTTATGATTGTGGACTACGCCTAACATTCATACTTAGTTTATTTTTCATTACCAAGTATTATCTTTATCCTTTATACACGATGAAAACCATTAGCATTCATCATAAACAACAATAACGTGAACAATTGCACAACAATATAAAGGGAGGGGCAACTCCTCGATGTGAGTCTGCCCGTATATGAATATATATAGTTTTCAACTTTCAAAGTATAAGTTAAATCTTGGAGGAAACCCCAAATTTACACTTAGCCAAATTTTCACAACTTTGGCAAACTCAATTACCCAGCTTGTTAGCACCTCTGAATGGTCACCGCACGACTTGCCCAACACTTCGTTCACTTGTCCCACGTCTCGTGTCGTTTGCCCAACTCGGGTGCACTTGTTGTGGCCGTGTCACCCACCTTGGGCGCCCTTCGTACGTCCTCGTCACACCTCTGTTTGCCAACCCACACTTCACTTCGTTTTCCACCAACTCATGCAGCTCATGCACGGCGCGCCCAAATCGGGTTGCTCGCCCCGCATGACCAACTTCCAGACAGTTTCGTTCAGCCCGTGCACGACGCGCTCAACTTGGGTCGCCCGTCCACACGACCAATTCTACCCACCATTTCATCGTGCACAGCGCGCCCTACCTGGGTCACCTGTTCCGTACAATTAACTCTGCCCGGCTGCCCTACGCTGTCCACCTGGCACCCTACCCGGTCGTCTCTGAACGCTACGTTCACCCTACTGGTTATCCTTGTCCGTTCTGCGCATTGTGCAGGCTCATCCACACAACTCGACCACAGAACCACTTCGCACTTCTTCAAGTGCAGAACCCATCTAAGAATGCGAGCTCCTTGTTGAATGATCTCCAACTCCAACTCGTCGCATATATATACGCTCATCCACCATTGCTTATGTGCCCATCCAACCTTCCCATTCGTTGCACGTTTGTTGGCTTCATCCATCGTTTACACATCGGCCCGCCCCATCAGTTTGTTGGTCTACCGTTCGGCTCGCCCATCCGTCGGGGCACCTGGGACTGCCTACCCGATATAAACTTTCCACGTCCAATACTTCATCGCACACTCATTTCTTCACTTCGCGTGACCTCCATCATGGTCGCTGTTTGGTCAATTTAGTGTTTTCTAAATTGCTATCATAAATTGTCAAGCCAGGGCTCGTAAGCTGATGAAGTGAAGTGTACAATATATACTTAAGCAACCTTTCCTAGTTCTTTTTGTCGTTTTTAGTTTATGTCTAACTTATCTTCCTAATGTGATGTGATGAAGTTATAAACAAGTGAGTGAAT
>APFE031515267.1:0-19329 GCA_000404065.3 Pinus taeda
ATCTTCCTCTTCCTCTTCGTCCACCTCTTCCTCTTGTAGAATCTTGAGCAAGATATTTTTCTTTATTAGCCATGCATACAGTCTCTTCAGAAGATTCAGGGACTGTCTTCTTTCCAAAGGCTTTTTCTCTTTCAGCAAACTTTTTCACAAGAGAGTCAAAGGTTATATCCTTGAGATTTCCATTTGCTTGCAAAGACTCAAGATAATTGGAGTATGTAGGATACAGTGCCTTGAGAAAAGCAATAAGAGATATATCTAGCTCAACTTTAGTGGATTTGATATCATGCACTATAGATTTTATTTCAGATGCAAGAGAAAGAGGGTCATTATTTTGTAGTTCAAGAGTGAAGAGTTTAATCATAAGTTGGACGACTTCTAGTGCAAAATGTGAGTCATAGAGCTCTTTCAGTTTTTGTAAAGCTTCAAAGGCAGTTGAACATGTTGTAATGTGACGACTCACCTCCTTATTTACAGACGTTGCTATTAATGCGTACGCTTTGCTGTTCTTGTTTTCCCAGATGGCGAGCTCTTTGTCTGATGTAGGCTTTTCTGGGTCACTGTCTCCTTCTCCGACACACACTCCTTTCCACAGCTCATTGAAAATGAGGGTGTGTTGTACCATCCGGGTCTAGTCAGGATAGTTCTACTTGCCAGTGAGAACTATTCCTATCATAGAGATGATTGAATGCATTCTGTAAAAGGTTACTTCTGCTGATATAAAAACTTTTGCTGATATATACTTCTGATGGCGAAAAAAAAAATTGCTCTTGAGAGTATTTACAAAATATCGAGCATTATATAATCCAAGCAATGATTAATTTCACGAGATGCAAAATATTCAAAAGATGCACAAAGCTTTAGCAATTAAACTTCAAAAGATCAAATGTTTTAAATAACCATAAAATTTAAATGCTAATCAGTTCATAAAATGATTCATCACTTACAGATAGCTAATCTTCAGATAAAACTTAAGCACATTTAACTATATAAAAATGACAACCATTAATCCCACAACAGAAAAAGACATCAGAAGGAATTTTCAATTTTTAATTAGTCTTTTTTCAAAAAACAATTAATTTTTATTTTAAATTTTTTTTAATATAAACGAATTCTACAATAAACAAGACTAAATAAAACCCTAAGGATTAAAATTTTTTATGCTTTTGGGATTTTTTTATTTTTTATGATCTTTTATTGTTCTAAATTCAAAATTTAAATAAAACAAAACTCAAAAGAAATAAATCTAATACTAAAACTAAACTTTAATTCAGAATCTGAATATTAAACTAATCTAAATCAAATGAAAATCGATTTTTTTTTTTTTTAATATTAACACATACCTAAAAATAATATGCTAACCTAAAACTAAATTAATCTAAAGCCAAACCTAAATAAATAAATAAAAGAAAGAAGAAGAAGAAGATCTAATTTAACTAAAATCAAAATCTAATCTAACTACACTAACACTAAGTCCTAACTATACAAAATTAGAATTAAAAAAAGGGAACTATCTAAAATTAATACTTGACTTAATGCATGTACATAAAATGAAACCTAAAGAAAAGGAATTCGAATGTTTTTTTATTTGATGTTGTTTATTGTGTAGGTTTGCAGGGGTTTGACGACAGAAAGAAAAGCACGAGGATGAAGAGGAGATCACGCAGGTCAGTGAAAGGTGAGGGTAGTGAGGACGACGGAAGGGGCAGCGTGAGGGCTAGTAATAAGGCAGACATGTAAGGGGCAGCATGGAGGGGGTTCAGGTATGCTGCGCGGATAGCAAGACAACAAGTGAGGGATGGAAGAGTTGGTTGCCAGAAGAAAACGTGGGTGGAGTATGGAGCTGCGTGGGTGAGCTTGAGGAATATGGATGCAGAAGGGGCAGCGTGAGAAACAAAGGTTGTGGAAGTAAGTGAGAGCTGTGTAGGCGACGGACAGGCAGTGAGAGGATTTCGACGACAAAGAGATCGAGCTGCATGAGGATGCAGGTTTCGATTTAGCTGTAAGGGAAATGAGGATGAGGACTGCGTGAGGAATGTGGGAAGAGCAACGAAAGTATGGTGATGCATAGGATGGATGCCGCATTGATTTTTTTTTTTTTTTTTTTTTTTTTTTTTGGGTTTCGATGGAGGAAACTGGAACAGAGGGAGTAGATAGCGCAGAGATCTTTGCCAACGTGGGAGGGTTTGAGCTTTTAGGCATCGTTGATGGTTTTGCTTGCCGGTGATGGCTGACTACGCGTGAATGGGTAGCATGAGAATAAAGGATTTGATGGCCAGTGCTGCAGCTTGAGGGACGCCTGGAGGGGTTTTGAAAAATGTAGGTACAGCAGCTTGGGCAATAGCTAAACTAAAACCGGTCGCTCAGAAACCCTTGAACAAATGATTTTCGATTTTCAGAAAAGTTAATTAAAATCTTAAATCTTTCTGCTTCAGATTGCTTTATGGAAACCCCACAAAATTTTCCAGATATGAAATAAATAATCCTGCCAGAACTGAACTTGAGGCCAGATCTTACCGTCCAGGGACTAGATCTGGCTTCAGACAAAATGTTTTCTTCCGATCTACAACCTGCAATAACAAAAACTGAAAATCCAGAAATAAAATGTGCAAGAAACAAAACTAAGACCCTAAAACCAGTTAAACAATTGCAATATTTACAGCTTAAAGGCTCTAAATAGCCAGATTTGTTAGTATGCCACAGAAATATTTTCATAATTTTAAATGTACTATGAGATGCTTCAGAAAACCCTTCATGCATTCACAAGAAAAATTCAAATGATAGGTCTAGGATCAAAACCCGCTGGGCTCTTCAGAAAATGTGATCCGGGAGTTGGCTAGTTCAGCCGAGATCTTCCCCGAACGCCCGTTAAACTCAAAATCAAGGATAACCTGCACAGCTTAATTCAACCATTAACAAAGAGGGAGAAAACGATACTAAAATCCAAATGTAATGGAGATACCTGCCATCATATTCAGAAGTTTAACTATCATTCAAACCCTAGTGACTAAACAAGATACCTGTGTTTACAATCATTCTTCATAAAGCTATTATCAATGACTGAAATGAAAATCATGCAAGAAATAAAACATCTTACAGCATTTCCGGAAGAGTAACACCAACAAGATTTCAACCCCAAAGTCTTTCTTTATTGCACATGAAAAATGACTACAAGAGAGCTTTGTTTAGCACAAGACTCACAGATCGAATGATCTCAAATGACCCATGACACCCTATTTAAAGGAAAATTTCCCAACGGCTAGTTCGAGTGATCCATGTCAAAGTGATCTCGACCGTCGATGAGAATCAAAATCTCTTTTAATCTCAGCTGTCAAAATTTTAAATGCATTTTAATATATTAAAAAATTAAAAATTTGCATTTATTTCCTCAAAAATTTGACTTATTATTTATTTTATTTTAAAAATTTATTTATTTATTTTATTATATTATATTATTATTATTTTATTGGACCCTCGAACTTAGCCTTTGGAAAAATCACCTAAGACCTAAGACTTAGGAGGGGATTAATTATTTTCTAACCCTCAAGACACTTTACATCATGACTTTTACAATTTTATATGTCAAGGGGGGAACCCATTTGACATAGACCCTCATAAACCACCCAGCTCTGCGGCACAAATATAATCTAGTAGATCAAGCAATTTGTAATAACCTAACCAAATAGTTAAGATTATTTCCAAATTACTTTTACATAGATTTGACCTAGCACACTAGGATTCCCCTAAGATTCTAATGACAAAATCCATTTTGGCTTTGGGGTTAGGCTGAAGGAAAACTCTGTCGATCATGGATCGGTGAGACAAAAAACCTTCTGAAACATAGATCATCACTAGAAAATTAGGTTTACCTAGCCAACTACACACATGACACAGATCTGCTAGGATTATTTACAATTTACACAAGCAGACTGGGTTTACAAAATAACATGATTGGGCTAATGATGACAGTCGAATGGCACAGACATATTGATCAAGCATTATCCCTTTTGCGAAAAAGGGGGTGTACTGCTATGGGTAATTAACAGACCCCATTAGCCCCGTGGACATTGACATTGGTGATTACTTGTATACTGAAGAAGGGAAGTGGGAAATCAATGGACATTGTTTTGATAATGGCACTATCTATGACATCGATGATGATTTCAATAGAAACCTCAACTTTCCCAACTTTCATTATGATCCTGAAGGTGACTTTAGGCCATCCATGGACCCTCCTATCATTCTTCAATGCACCATCATAAAAGATGATGAGCCTTGGTCATTCCCCCCTTTGAATTTGATTATGAGGAAAAGCAACTTATTTTTTGTCGGCCATCCCTTCATCCTTGTCATGATGTTCCTAAGGAGCCCATGAAGCATTGTACCACTAAAGAGACTTTTGAGGAGTGCTTGAACCTGGTCATTGATTTCTGTATACTTAGGTTGAGGGAATGATCTAATTGATCATGCTTGATTCACGTTCTTCCCCTTTTCCCATGACCCCTTTGCATGATTCATGGTCATGTTATTTTCCCACATCCCACCCTTGTGACCTAGCATATGACTATCATGATTATCATGTTTGCTTGCAAATATATATCATAATTGATCATATGGGTAGGAGATCTGATATCGATCTAATCATATGCTAGTTACAATGGCTAAATGATTATACATAGCACTTGCATAATGTAGCATGCATGTTAGAGTAGGATGCATTGCATATTGATTCTGCATAGCTACTATCATCATATCATGTTGTCATACTAGAATAGGTGCACCTAGATTAGACTTGCATCTTAGAGTAGATTTACTTTTCTGTATGGTTTTACTATTTGATGAAAACATGAGCGTTAAAAGCACACCCATGACACATGCTTCCAACATTGTTTATGATGTGTAGGATACAAGTTTGTGGTCCTAGAAGATAAATGATGTTCTCATGACCTTCCCGTTTGAGTATGTTGATCGTGCACTCCACAAAGAGCTCATGTCCCGATTGGAGCCAGATGTTACTCACCAATAGTGGGTGACTCCATGGAAGAAAATTTTCTCCTAGATCTCTCTTCAACTGGTAGCAAGCAACCCTTAACAGCCTCCAGTATAGTTGATACATGGCACCATTTGATCTCCACTCCTTGCATAAGTCATGTTAGTTTTTGTAGCATCGGATGTGTTCTAGCCTTGAAATTTTGTGGAGAGGCTGGAATACATGAAATCTCCAAAATCCAAAAATTGTTTCTGGAAATTCCTCCTAGAAATGACTTAATTAGATTATTAACCAGTTTTTAAATGCTTCCTAAGTCTAAACTTAGGGAATATGGTTAATTAATCAATATTAATTAAGTTAAGGCGAGAATCATCTAGAAACCCACACGGATCGATCCAGAGATGATTTAATAATGGTCGTTGGTGCTCCAACAAAGGATTATAAGAGGAGGTCGATGTGGTGATGGATAAGACACTTAAGCAGTTTGATTTCTTAGCAGATCGATTTCCAGAGTAGCAGCAGTCAGTTGCTGAAGAGAGCTAGAGATCGAAGCAGTGAGTGAAGGGCAGTTACAGAGAGGTTGCAGGAGGCATTCCAGATCCAGGGAGTGCATTTGCAGAGGCAAAAGAGCCACAAAGAGGCTGAATTTGGGGCAGTGCAACACCCTCTAGAGGAAAGATTGATTCGCTGACAAGGAAAGATGTCTTCAATTTCAGAGGTTGGGAAGGAGTCTCAGAGTGCCAAAGAAGTATCTTTCCATCTAACAGAGGGAAAAAGGACTTCATTAGAGACCAGTCAAAGGGCCGAGGTTCTGAAGGCAAGTTGTGTCGGGGTTTTTTGGTGGGGTGAGGAAATTCCTCACTAGCTTTTTGCCATTATTTTCCTCTGTAGGATTGCCAAATTTCGGCATCTAGTTGTACTCGAAATTTCTCACTGCTACATAATAATAAAACCCTTAGTTATTGCACTGGTTTTCCCGCATTGGGATTTTCTGGTGACTTTTGTCAAAAAAATAATTGTGTTAATTTTATGTGTTTGTGCTAGTATTTCTCAGCTTTTAGTGTTTTATTTTTCCGCATAATTTTATTTGTGAAAATTGCAACGTATTTATTTCAAAATTTGTTGTCACAGATAAATTGTTAATTAATTAACAATTAAGAGAAATAACATCAATTGTTGCAAAAGAGTTCCAGTTTGAAATTTTCACATGTTATCAGAGTGTAATTGATCAACCAAAAGCGAAGAAGAAAAGAAAAGAATTTTACTGCTCAAAAGGAACAACGGGCTGAAATTCTTGAGGCAACGCAGTTCACTACCAGGCAGATCGAATTACATGGGGAAGTTCAGTTTTTTTTAGTGCAAGAGGCAGAAAAAAGTTTGAATCTAGTAGATCAATGATTCCAGCAGGCAGTGGAAGCAGCAGCAGCACATATTTTCGCTAAGCAGATTCCTAGTTGGACACATATGGTTTTGTTGTAGGTCGTTGAAGCAGAATTCGCGTCGGGTGGCAGAGAGAAGAGCACACACAAAGGGAAAAATTTCCTCAGGGAAATTCTAGTCTCAAGAAGTTCAATTTTCCTTGCAAATCGACAGTGGTTGCAAGTAGATCTTCTCACTCCATAAGGGAGTGTGAATAGCAGAACAGCAGCCGAGCAGAAGGAAAGAGGAAGTTTTCGACAATTCGTTGAGATGGCCACTCTTGGGCTTCATGATCAAGATAGGTTGGATGGAGCTCCCAACTACATCATCTGGAAGGCAAGGATGTCCTTCCTTCTAGATGAATATGCCCTGAAAGGCTATATTAATGCAGTGGTGGTAGTTCCTCAAGATGCAGATCAGCTAAAAGAGTATAGGAAGGAGATCGCAAAGGCAAAGTGGTTGATCCTAGACGAAGTCCGATATCATATAGTCTCACATATAGCTGACAAAGATACTGCCAAGCAGATGTGGGATGCTCCCGCCACATTATATTAGGGTACTTCTGAGAAGCAGAAGATGTACCTCGAGGAGAAGCTGAGGCTCATCCTGATGCGAAAAGGGGAAGGCATAGACCCCTTCCTCACTAGGATTTAGGAGGTCTGGGACCAATTATCAGGTGTTGGGGCAACACCTCAACCTACAAAGCTAGTGAGATTAGCACTCAACAGTGTCTCCAAGGACTAGCAGGTCTTTGTCCAAAGCATATTGGGCATAGACAAGTTACTAGAGTGGGGCAGGATGTGGGCTGACTTGCAGCAGGAGGAATTGAAGTGAGCTCTTCTAAATAGCTCCATCAGTGGTAGCAGCAGTGGACATAAGTTGGTGAAGGACGAGGAGAATGTGGCCCTCGCATCTAAGGGTTCCAGTTAGGGACAGGGGCAGCAAAGGGAGAAGAAGAAGGACCTATCAAAGGTCAAGTGCTTTAGGTGTGGTGAGATTGGTCACTATAGTACCCAATGTCCTCTCAGGAAGAAGGACAAGGAGGAGAAGTAGAACTAGCAGGCAACTTCTGCAAAGATCGACAAGATTTCCTCCAGGCTAGAGGAAGACTTCGCGATGTTTATTGATATACATCTAGGAGTGAAGTGGGGTGACTCGGTGTTGTGGCCCCAAAGTGCTACAAATGGGCAGGATCCTTGAGGAGTCCACCTCATGTATCATTACCTTACTACAGGGGCCCATAGTATTCAGTATTAGGATGGATCAATGACATTTGAGGCAGTCAAATGCCAGAGTGACAGTTACAGAGACTAGTAGCAGTTAGATGTTGGGGAACGCAGTGTAAAGTTGGCAGCAGTTCAATTGGCACAGTGCAAATTCAGCAGCAACACAAAGTCTTTAGTGACAGTGCAGATACTAGCATCAATTAGAGACTCGGGTGACAGATGAATTATACTGATCACAGTTGATTCGGCATTTGGATGCTTTTCAGTTGCAGATGTTGTAGTTGCAACAACAACAGATGAGAGGTAGTTGTAGTGTTAGCAACAGTATAGCAATGTTAGCAACAACATAGATGCAACGTATATCAGACTTGTGCAGTGGTTGGTGGGAAGTATGCCAAACATCAATAGCTAGAGAGGAGATGATGCAGAGACAGGGTGTTGTGGTAGGGTGTGTAGCACTAGAACACATTCCTTGCTAAGAGGGAGAGGATGTGTTCTAGCCTTGAAATTTTGTGGAGAGACTAAATTACATGAGATCTCCAAAACCCAGAAATTGTTTCTAGAAATTCCACATAGAAATGACTTAATTAGATTATTAACTAATTTTAAAATATTTCCCAAGTCTAAAATTAGGTAATAGGGTTAATTAATTAGTATTAATTAAGTCAAGGCGAAAATCATCTAGAAACTCACACGGATCGATCCAGAGATGATCCTAGCCATCGATTATGTTTTAATCTCGGTTGTTGGTGCTCCAACAGAAGATTATAAGAGCAGGTCGTTGTGGTGATGGACAAGACACTTGAGCAGTTCAATTTCTTGGCAAATCGATTTCCAGAGTAGCAGCAGTCAGTTGTCGGAGAGAGCTAGAGATCGAAGTAGTGAATGAGGGGTGGAGACAATGAGGCTGGAAGAGGCATTCCAGATCCAACGAGTGCATTTGCAAAGAGGCAGAAGAGCCATAGACAGGCTGACGTTGGGGTAGCATAGTAGCCTCTAGAGGCAAGATCGATTTGCTGAGGGGGAAAGATGTCTTCAGTTCCAGAGGTTGAGAAGGAGTCTGAGAGTGCAAGAGAAGCATATTTCCAGCCAATAGAGGGAAAAACAACTTCATGAGAGACCAGTCAAAGGCTTGACGTCAAGCACGCTGCGCAGAGGGTCAGAGGACTGAGTTTATGAAGGCAAGTTGTGTCAATGTTTGCGTGTTGGGTGAGGAAATTCCTCACTATATTTTTGCCAGTACTTTTCTCTGTAGGATTGCCAAATTTCAGCATCTAGTTGTAATCAAAATTCCTCATTGTTTCATGATAATAAAACCCTCAATTACTGCACCGGTTTTCCCACATTGGGTTTTTCCGGGTACTTTTGTCCAAAAATAATTGTGTTAATTTTATGTGTGTGCTAGCATTTCTCAGCTTCCAGCATTTTATTTTTCCCCAGAATTTTATTTGTGAAGGTTGGAGTGTATTTATTTCGATATTTGTTGTAGTAGATAATTGTTAATTAATTAACAATTAGGAGAAATAATATCAATTGTTGCAATAGGGTTCCAGTTTGGAAATTTCACAAGTCATATGTCTCCTCGTCCATTTGTCGAGAGCATATGTTACAAGGTGGGAAATCCAATCCAAAGGATATGGTTTTCATTGTGCAATCATGTGCTTATGCTTGTTTTTCCTTAGGCATCTTGGACATGGATTATTGGGTGACTTGGAAGAAAGAAGGGTTTTGACCGTGGTTTTTTTCCCTCACCTTAAATGGGGGGCTAATCCTCAATCCTAATCCTATGGGATCTCCCTTATTGACCTATGTTTCAGGAAGGGCACAACTTGAGAAACCTTGATTTTGGTTGCATGGTCCCATTTTTTCATTCCACATTTTTCACTCCCCTTCGCACACTACAAGCTCTATTTCATCATTTTCCTTCTTTAGTCCACATGACCACTGGATCCACAAGGCTCTGGCACACCCCCTCCCCTTGTCCACATATCTGAGTTGGGCTCGAAAATGCTGCCTCGAAGGTTGATGTAGCTAAAAGAAAGTTAAAACATATCATGGCCATTAAGCAAGAAACAAAGGAAAAGAATATTATAAAATGCAAATGATGGTCAGGACATTAATATAACATGTGGGAAAAATCCAAGATGAACGCTACCCCTTATTATGGCCATCACCCTAGTTCCTAGGGCCCCATGGGTGCCCCTACATCATTAAGGAACCCATGCACATCCCAATCCCTAGTGGGCGATGAATTGCCCCACCTTAAGGGAATAATAACTTCTTACATCATACACACCATGCTCTCATTTCCTGAAGCCTCGAACAATAATACAAAAAAATCAAGAAAAGGAAAAAGGAAAATATAGAAGGGTGGATAAAAAAATGTCGGGGTAACTCATGTATCAATGATTTCTCCCTCTTACATCTATACACCCAATATGTAGACATCCCTCATCATTGCCACCCTTGTGTCCCCATCCATTCATTATCATTCACATGAAACCTACCAAATGAAGGATGTACAAGGGAACTATCTTTCCCCTAGGATTTTTTATTATCCACTCCTACCTAACGAGGTAACACTATTAAGAGCTTAAAGACTCAAATTTGGAAGGGAAGCCCACTATGAAGTCTCAGAGTGCCCTTGATAAACAGGCTTGATTCACTTAGATGCACTAATGAAATATTGTACCTGATGGTGAGGATGCAACACTGGACATTATATGTAATTGGCAGGTGGTTTCATCATGGACTGGGCAACTTAACTAGGGCCCAAGTATAGTAGAGGATCATATTAATTCCCCTCGGTGAAGCGTTGAGAGCCATGGGACTCCCATCATGTGCAAAGCATCATTTCACACCCCTCAACACCTTCAGCAGTATGCTCATTTCCCCAATTTATTCATGAGCTGATGCACTTGGACTACTCTACCCCAGCTGACTTAGCAGTGATCACCTAGTTTGGTAGTTGAACCGAGGCCCAGAGGAGGTTTGTCTCAACCCTTGAGACACGAGAGGGAAATCACCATTGACAAAGCCCTTATTATTGGAACACTTAAGGCTATTCCATCATCTAGAGACCCATGAGACCAATTTTTATGCCCCAAATCCAATTAGGGGCCCCACATGATGACTTGCATAGAGAGTTAGGGGAGATCCCCTAGTTCATGATTTATGGAGCCCTCTCACACATTTTTGCACCAAGAGGACTCAACATGACCTTCCAACGACCCTACATCAGCATGGTGTCATCAATTCAGTTAGCAATTGGAAGGTTACTTCGTAATTTGTAAAAGCTACATAATCAGCTTATGACCAAGGCATGTATCTTGCTTGATTTTATAATGTTAGGCAACTCTTAAGCTAATAATTTGACCTACTTGGACTCAACTTCATTTGTATTGGATCATCATCACGCTTGGGAATTTCAACCTTCTTGGCAAATTCACGCTTTTTATTTGGATTAAAAATTAGATGTGTTGGATGCATATCAGTATTTGGAGCTGAAATTCGACCTTCTTTGGATTTATATAATATATCTTTATTTTTGGATGGATATATCATATTGTCATCTTGTAAGTGTCCTTTGTTGAATTTTTGTTCTTGAAAAATGTCTAATGAATGGAATTGTTGCAACTAGATTAATGATATATTGTGCCCTAACTGTTGAAGATTGACTTTGAAAGTTATTTGGTTGGAAATTGCATATGTTACTAATAGCATGACATGTGATGTATGTTCCTAGTGGATGAAATATTCTTTTCTCCATAAAACTCCATAAATTTTGAGTGGGTAATTGTTGAAGTGTTGGTAGTTAGGGCATTAACTCTTGACCTCCTTAAGGATGCTTTTGGAAAATCTTGAGAATCTAGGACTCCATAGCCCAAAGGAGAAGGCATTGGTCCAAGCCATTTGGTGATCAAACCTTTCTCTCTGAATATTTTCTCCTTCTAAAATTCTAGTCCACTTCTCTTGGACAACTAGGCTAGGGCATTGAGGGAAATTCATTAGAAAGGGAATTGGTGGATTCTGGGAGCATAGACATCAAGCTTAGGATCTTGTCTCCAAGACCTCAAAGTTTGACAAGAATCACATTGGTTTTCAACCATAAAATCTTGTCCCCTAGGTCCTAAGACGGAAACCCGACCTTGCATTTCCTTGAATAGGGGACTTCTTTGAGGGTTATATGAGTTTAGTATTCATTGGAATAAATCATAAGAGGCCCTTTCCTCTCCTTGTATTGATCTCAAGAGTACCTTTAGCCATAATAATTCATAAAACCCTAGATCTCATGCAAGTTTCCTTTATGTCTCTTAAAGGGAGCGAAAACGTTTTTGAGGTGCCACACTATCACACAGAGCTTCCCTTGAAAGATCCTACCTCATCACCGACCACCATTAACCCTAGAATATCGATCAAAGGTGATTATCTATCTACCGGGACTCCTCCCATTGGTGAAAATTTGTAAAGAGCAGGGGATGCTCACTGAGGTGATAGTGGGCCATTGTCCCATTGTTATCACTTGATCTAGCTCTTTTACCCATAGGTTTTCCCTCCTTAGGGCCTGCTAGATTTTGAGGTAATAACTGGCTTAGAGGATCTCAACAAGTAGGTTGCTTATTCCAAGGATCATACTGAAAAGGGGAAACCAACATAGGCTCATCAATGATAGGAGAGCTCAATGATGATTACTCTTGATCACAAGGGAGATAGGGCAAGACAAGGTTTCTATTAACATCATCATTGGTATTGTTGCCACACAATCTAGTAGGGGTCCTAGGAGGGACACCTAAGGGACAACAACTAGACCAAATGACAACAATAGGACAGAGATCCATTGTCACCTCAATCAATGTCCCCTGCTCTTTACAGACATTCACTGATGGGAGAAGTCTCTGTATATGGAAAATCACTTGAATGATAGGATCAATGGCAAGGTGTGATGTGATTTCCAAAGCCCATTCAAAGGAGACGCTCAAATAATAGCTCAATTGATTCAAAGAGAAGCTAATGTCTCTCCAAGAAAGGCTTATGAGGAGAGTTAGACCTAGGAGGAAGGGTTATACAACCACAACAAATACTCCTAGACCAAAGACTTCCTAAGGAGGCAAGATCTTTCTTAGGGCTTTGTAAGATAATGACCATATAAAGGCTTGGGACCACAAGAGAGACCTATAAAAAATCCAGGTGAGGCCTAGGGCTAGAAGATGATTTTCAAGGAGATATCAAGATCAAGCAAGGATGAGAAAGATCAATGAATGATTAACTTCCTTTGACTTTTCAAGAGCACATGAACTTTGGAATGCCACTAATCAAAGAAGTTTAAGGATAGAATCAGGGTTAGAGCTAGGGTTTGATATTTCTCTCAAACTAGCCACAAGAATTCCTTCAAATTTTGAGGGCAACTAGAAGACACCACAACGCAGTAGCCTACCAACCCACTTCTCAAGATGACTTATCCAATGCAATTCACGCTAGGCCCTAAGTGACCTTCTAGGGTTAGGGCAGAAAGTTGAAAAAGAAAGGAGGATGTTTTAGGTTGATCAACAAAGGTTTAGGACCAATGCCTTATCAATTGGAAGAAATTGAGTCAAGATTCCCTTTGATGAAAGAATTTCGCTCTATCAAGGAGACCTATGAAGCTTCCACTAACTAAGAGGCAACGACTCGACTACAAGGGGTATTTATACTTTGTTTGGCAAAGGTTGATGGAGATTCGAGAATGCAACAAGCAAAACGAGACTCTAGGAACATTCATTCACATTATCTAACATTTAATGCATGCAATACTTCAAAATTCCATTTTTTCATGCATTCACATTTAATTAGGGCAAATGTAAGATTATGACAAGATATTCCATACATTAGTCATGCAACAAAGTTAAAATATAGCATCAAAACACACTTACAAGGTAATGCGAGTATATCCATCCATCATACTAGCAATTATAAGCTCCACAACAAGATAGCAAAAATCCCAAACATCAAAATGCATCAATAACATCCAATTTCATCCATCAATTGTAGGTCTAAATTCTTTTACAAGAGAAAATCACAATCCAAATGATGATGAGTTATAAATGAGGCTCTCCTATTTATATTAGCCTCCACTAGCTCAATTTTGTCTAATTAGCCTAATGAAGTCCCTAGAAATGTTTTATTATGCAAAACAAAAACCCTATTGGTGAGGAACCCACCAAATAGATCAAAAGTATAAAATAAACCTTCCTAATGAGGCCAAAATGATAAAATAATGGTGCAAAGGGTCATTGGAAGGCCAAGATAATTCCTCCATGTGCCATGATTAGGAGGAGGGCTCCCAAATGATGACCAAGGGGTGGCCCCTTGTTTTCCAAAGAAAAACATCTATGGTTCTCTCAAGTGGTTGTGGGGCACAATCAGGGTCTCAAATGTCTCCAACTGGATTGAACATGTCAATGCTCCATCAATAAGGGCTAAATGATGACATATGCCCTCCCATGTCTCTCTAGATGAGACAAAACTCCCCCTGGGCCATGGATTAGCTGCCAAGTGTCAAGTGCAAGTGTGTGGCCAGTTGCGCAACATGGTCCAAAATTCCAAATAAATCATTATCTCTGTGTAACAAGGGCATGAACAAACAATGTGTGGTGCTAAAGAAGCCCATAACGTGGCAATCAATGCTCTGTTGTGGTGGAGGCGCATAGCTCTCAATGCTCACCCTACAAGTGCATTTATGACCCTCTAGAGGGCTCAGACCCCATATAGGGAGACCAAGTCGAAATGGAAGCCCACGTGCAATCCTGTATAAGATCCAATGTGTCTCCTCACCTTCCAGTACAACAATCCATTAGTGCAATTGAGTAAATAAGATTGCAAACTAGGGGCAAAAGTGGACCCTTCATAGTGGCATGCCCTTCCAAATCCCATGGGATCTCCTCTACTGGCCATTACAATACCCTTATATCATAATCTCGTGGGATCTCCTTTATTGGCCATTAGCTTTAGGGATGCCATTACATGGGAAATATCAATTTTGGTTGCATGGTGCTACTTCCTAATACCACCTACATTACTCGTCTTCCACTCATTTTAGCCCCATTCATCTCTTTTCTCATCTGGGTTTACATATGTCCACTGGGTCCACATACAACTAGCCTCCCCCTCCTTGTCCACACCTTGGGTCGGGCCTGGAATGATGTCCCAGAGGTTGATGCAACTAAACAAAAAATAAAAAGCATAATTTGGCCACTCTCAACAGGAAATGTACCACAAAATGAAAAATATGGCTGAGACACACAAATTTAGCACGTGGGAAAAAGCTAGACATGAGCTCTACCCCCTAACCATGGCCATCACCCTGTGTAATATCGCAAATTGGATATTTTGTTGATTATGTAGAAATTTAACTAAACCAAAATTACTCCATAAAAATTTCCATTTATTTTAAGAGAACATTGCCATGTAAAAATATAACCAATAGCATACGGAAAAATAACAACAAAATGAGCAGGAACAAGCTCAACTTTCTTTTATCACCTGAGAGTTTTCATCTTGGGGCTACTGCTGAAGTAGAGAACCAGGTTCTCAACCTCTCATGCCCAATATGTCCTCTACTCCTCCTCTTTTATAAATCTGATGGCCCCTCTTGAACCTCCTATTTTATTATTCTTTTAGTCATGGAGCATTTTTCCCTCTTTTATTTCAATTAGAATATTCTTTTTAATGTAGGAAAAGGGTAAATTGGCCACCATGCCTGCTCAAGTCACTGAAAATAACTTCTAACCATCCCATCTTGTACATCTTCTCGTTTCAGTTCCAACAAGCTATTACACTAAGGTGTTTTGCCAAGTATTCCTCTTGAAATGCCACCTCAAGCGTAATTAAATGAGTTAGGCCCATTAATAACTCTTTTTTTTTAAGTTGTTAAAATGCAACGAAACGAAAGGAAAATTGTGCAGGTGATGGAATATACCAAGAGAATTCCATCGGACCTCATAAAAACTCCTAAAAAACCCTCCAAAAGCCCTTGGGCCCATCAAGGACACCAACCTGCACCTGTGACATGTCTGCCGCCAACTCTGAATTCCTCCCTATCCATGCTATAAGGTACACTAGAAAAAGGAACATTACAAATCCTCCCGCCCCAAGATTTCTTGCCCTCAAGCAATCCAAACCTATGGACCAGTCTGGTGGCCCAATGTAACTGCCACCCAATTCTCGGGTCCCATACAAACCATTGGGTGATGGCATGCCTCTTATCAACCCACCATGAATGGACCTCTGAATGCCCAGATCTCAAACCAATCTCTGATTGAACCTGCCATCAACCAATCCTCCTAGATCCCATTGCCACCCAGAACAAGTATCAACACTCCATGGTTCCTGTCGTGCTATAACTCCAATCATGAGTGTTGCTCCATCCACATCGTACCAACTCATCCCCTCTCTCCAATCCAACCGTTGGCATAGATCAAGATCAATCTCACCATGTTGATGCTGTGTTGAAATACTGATGAGTGGACAACCTACATCTTGCTGCCAACTGGAGCATGTAGTATCCCTCACATCTAAGGGCTCTTACAGTGAAATGCTCCTAACTAAAAATGATACTCCATCAATAGGGTACCAGCTCATGATCTCTCGCCAATCCAATGCACGAGCACCTGTGTAAGAAACAAGTCGTCTAGGCTAAAATGTGTTCCTACTCAACTCACGATGCTCTATTTGGTCAATTAACAAGATTTGTCTAAGGAAACCTGTCACTCGCTCTATCATAGGCAAAAATAGGCAAGATGTGCTACAAGCCCTGTCTATGTACTCCTGGAGAGGGATGCTCCGAATTGCAGCTCTGCTAGTTGCCTATGCAAGTACCTACATCTCATCAGTGGGTTGGCCCAAAGATGGATGCATCACCATCTCAAAAAGATCCACCCTCATTTGGCTGAAGAATCCATGCTCCTCTCATCTACCAACCTCCTGCAAAACTATCTCGTCAGACCCACGCATCTCCTGAGGACATATGTTTGCAAATACTGCCACCCGGCTAGTTGTCTGTACATATTCTTGCCCCTCATCAATGGCTAGGCCCATGGATGGCTGCTCATCCTCCTCCCTCATGGGCTCAACATGAACCTCCAACTGGCTCTCCCCAAAAGGCTCATCATGCATACTGTGCATGTCATCCCTCTGAGCTGACTCATGGTTCACCATATGTTGCTCCTACTGAATCGTCACTAGTGACTCATCATCCTGAATGTCTCCCATAGGGTCCATTGATGGGTCACCATACAAACTAGAATATCAATCTAGCCTAACGTCAACAACTCCAGATGACTACTCATGCTCACCAGAGGCGTCCTCGTATGACCCAACGAACTCATCCAAAGAAGAGTACTCCAAGGGTTGTGTATTCCTCTTGGGGGTGGGCCCCACCATCCACTCATTTTTTTATTTGTCCCTTTTGTCCTTGTATTGGAGCCTCCCTTAGCCAAAATTTGCAAGTGGGGCCCCACTAACCCACTTTTTCTAAATCCTCCTAAGCAAAACTCAAAATTGTGCAAAAATTGTGACTACTTAGCAAACTGTTAAGCATGAAGTGTTACCGCTCAAACTAGTAGGGGTCCTAGGAGAGGATCCTATAGAGCAACTACTAGGTCAAAAGGCAACAATGGAGCGATAACCCATTGTAACCTCAACTAAGGCTCCCTGCTCTTTACATACTTTCACTGATGGGAGGAGTCCTGGTATAAGAGGAATTACAGGAATAGATGAATTAATGATAAGATATGCAGTGACTCCTAAATCCTATTCACAAGAGAGACTCAATTAAATAGCTTACTTGCTTGAGAAGCAGGGCAATAGGCTCTCTAGGAAGAGCTAAGAGGACACTTGACCCTAAGTTTGGAGGATATGCCTTGACAAAGGGTTTCCTATACTTAAGGTTCCTTGTAGAGAAATGGATTATATGTAATCCTTGTGGAATTTGAGTTGTAGAATTGCGGGACCATAAAGAACCCAAGTGGACCCAGACTAGGTCAAGGGTATGGAGTTGATCAACCAAGGAGGGGCTTGACCTAGTTAGGGAAGAGAATAGGATCAAAGGGGTAACATTCTTCTGAAATTTGAATGCAATGTTCCAAATGAGGACACTAACCCAAATCGTCCTAGGGAAAGAAATGTTCCTCAAGCTAAGTCTTGAGATATCTCAGGATTCCACTGTCAGAATCCCTTGCAATTTGGAGGACCTCTTGAGGAAGCTACAACGCAGTAGTGAACGAATTTTCAAGGGTTTTGGATGGATACAAATGATTTCGTGTGATGCCCTAGGAGATCTTATGGGTTAGGCCTAGAATTGGAAGAAACAAAGAAAATAAGTGTTATTTTGACCACCAAAGGGATACGGGGATCAATGCCTTATTGCATGGGCTTAATGGAATCAAGATACACATAGATTCGTGGAATTTCGTGATCCAGGTGGATGTTGGTGGCCACCCACCTATCCCATTTGGACCCCCGCAACTGTCTCTTTCAGTTTTTCAGTTTCCGTAATTGTAGCATAATTTACTATTTTTAGCAGTTTTTTTCGAGTCCTGAACTTCCGGAGCCGTTTTGAGGCCCTAAACGACGTTTTTTGGGAAATCTGGGGGCAACATGGGTCCATGGACCGATGTTGCCCTTCCAAAGTGATAGTTCTCGGATAGATCTTTCTAACGAGCTATCATACTCGTCAAACGGAGATCGTATGCCAAAGTTACGACCCCGGGAAATTGATGTACCAATTTACCCAAAACGGGGCCCACAATTTGGCGTTTCATCTTCTAAGGGTCGGTTGTGGAATGTGAAGGGTTTTCCATTGTTTCTCAATAATAAATAGGCCTTCGAGCCTCATTGTAACACAAGTTCGGAACAGTTCAGAGACATGTAGCCGCACATCTCTTCTCAGAGATAAGCTACCATCGTCCTAGCTGGTTATTCCATTCTGGTTTGTAAAACATATTCGATATTTCCATTAATGAAATGAAGTGTTATTTCCGCTGCATCTCTTTATTTTATGGTTATCGCATCTCTGTATTTATGGTTATCTCTGTAATCTATTGCGTTCCTGTTTAAATCCGGATCAGTGGTATCAGAGCGGTCTGCTTTTTCTCGGTTTTTCTTTGCATGTCCCCGACGGGGTCAGGATATAAGGAGTTAGGGCTTGAACTGGTCGAACCTTTGCAAGACCAGCCTCGAAAATCCCGACGGCCTCCCATGGCGGACGAGAAGAAAGATGAGGGGGCAGGAGATCCTATCAAAATCTTGCTCGAAGAAGCCCTCAAGCGGCAACGGAACGCGATGATGGACAACTTTGTGCAGATTCTTCAGCGGCTACCTAGAGGTGACGCATCGGCTTCCAACAGCGACTCTGGAAACGCCACGCCCTTTAAGGTACAAGTTAATTTTGAAATCCCCATCTTCGAGGTTAAAATAGACGCAGATGCCGTAGATAAATGGTTAAATCTGCTAGATGGGTATTTCTCTGTTCATGAGTTTTCAAGTCGGGAAATGATTGTTTTCGCTCTTCTTAAAGCAGCCCCCCACGTCAGGGACTGGTGGGAAACCTACTGCGAGCAGAAGGATGAGGATGAAAGTACAAGTTCATTATTTTCAGCCGCACCCACTTGGAATGACTTCCGAGATGCCATCAAGGAGCAGTACTACCCTGTCAAAAGCTAT
>APFE031515275.1:10253-45418 GCA_000404065.3 Pinus taeda
AGTGATAGAGATCCTTTTTACTAGAAATTTGGACATAATTATTTTCTTGTCTTGGTACTCAGTTAGCTCATAGCTCATCTTATCATCCTCAATCTGATGGGAAAACTGAGATAGTAAACAAATGTTTGGAAGGATATCTTCGTTTCTTTGTATCTGATAAATAAACGCAATGGGTCAAATGGTTGCCTCTGGCTGAATGGTGGTATAACACTTCCTTCCATACTGCATAAAAATTGACCCCATTTATGGCACTTTATGGCTATCAGCCACCATCCATCACATCATATTTAAGAGAAAATTCTAAGGTTCAAGCAGTGGAACATCACATTGAGCATCAACAACAAGTTCTCCAATTGTTAAAGGATAACCTCATGTTGGCGCAGAATAGAATGAAACAACAAGCAGATCAACATCGCATCGAAAGAAGTTTTGATGTAGGTGACTGGGTATTCTTACGGCTACAACCATATAAACAAATGTCCCTCAAGCAATCTAGGAAGGATAATAAATTATTACCAAAGTATTATGGTTCGTAAAAGGTGTTGCAAAAGATTGGTACTATGGCATACAAATTGGAGCTTCCTGCAGCTTCTCGAGTGCACCCAGTTTTCCATGTTTCATGTTTAAAGAAGGTTATAGGCAACAAGCTCCTAGTTGAAACAATATTTCCAGAACTTGACGAGGAAGGAAAAATTATATTGGAACCCGAAGCAGTCATAGAATCAAGAACTTGACAACTACAAAATTGATCCATTTCGGAGTATCTCATCAAATGGAAGAACTTATCCACTGAAGATTCCACATGGGAGGATGAGAATTTTATACAGAAGCATCCAGAACTACTCAAGAGTTGAGGACAACACTTTTTTTTTAAGGATAGGGGCATGTTAGGTCCCTATAATACTAGTGATTCCCCCATTACTATTGTAGTTGTATCCCTTATTAATATTGTTGTGCCCCTATTGTCCCCATATTGTTATTACTGTGCCCCATAAGAAAGGAGGTTTTGTTATTTGAATCATCGAAGAATTGTTCATTTGTGTAATGTAAAGGAGGTTTCCCCATCGAAGAGGCTGAATTCTAAGGCGTTAAACTATCTTTTCTATCTTTTTGTGAGTTGGTTTCATAACATACTGTAGAAAGGGCACATCAGGCCAAGCTCATCACCCTATGGGAGACTGATTGTATTAGTACAAAAGAAGGATGGGACCTAGAGAATTTGTATTGACTATTGGGCGTTGAACAAGATCACTGTCCGAAATAGCTACCCAATCCCGCGGATTGATGACCTTTCATACTAGCTCAAGGGGGCCAAATATTTTAGCAAGATTGACTTGAAGTCAGGTTATCACCAGGTGCCTATTAAACCCTTTGATGTGTGGAAGACTGCCTTCAAATCCAAGGAGGGACTTTTCAAATGGTTGGTCATGCTGTTCGGATTGATGAACGCCCTTGCAACCTTCATGAGACTGATGGACGACGTCTTGCGGCCCTTCATAAATGAATTCGTGGTGGTGTATCTAGATGACATCTTGATATTCAGCCAGAGTTGGGAAGAACACCTCCACCATATTCGGTAGGTCCTTCAAACCCTTCGACAACACAAGTTGTGTGCTAACTTGGAGAAATGAACCTTTGGCCTGACCCAGGTTCAATATTTGGGGTACATCATTAATGAGGAGGGTGTACATGTGGACCCATCTAGGATACAAGTCATTCAGGGTTGGATAGTCCCAACCACTCTAACAGAGCTCCACAACTTTTTGGGTCTTGCCAATTTCTATCGCAGGTTCGTGTTGGGGTTCTCTCATATCACTTGGCCTTTAACTCAAGTCACCAAGGGCAGAGCGAAAGCAAAGTTCTTTTGGTCGGAAACCCATCAGTGAGCATTCTCCGAGTTGAAGAATTGCCTCTGTTTTGCACCAGTTCTCACATTACCAAACCTGCAACAACCATTTTAGATTGAGACAGATGCTGTCAACTATGCTATTGGGGTAGTTCTTACTCAACATGGGCATTTGGTCGCTTACCACAGTGAGACACATTCAAACACAGTCCAAAAGTACCCCACTTACACCAAAGAATTGTATTCCAATATGCAGGCTTGTCGTCAATGGAAGCATTACATTCCGGGGAAGGAAATGGTCATCCACATAGACCACTGGCCTCTATAGTTCATACAGATACAAGTGGAGTTGCAGAACGATCTCCATCAGAAATGGTCCACCTATCTGCAACAGTTCCATTTGAACCTTAAGTATAAGAAGGGCAGCACCAATAATGTCAAAGTCTTACGGTAGAAATCACATAAGAGAAATTTCTGGCCGACGCGTTTCGAACCAACAAGTGTGGTTCATCATCCGGACCAGATGAACCACACTTGTTGGTTCGAAACGCATCGGCCAAAAATTTCTCTTATGTGATTTCTACCATAAGACTTTCCTTAATTCATTATGCATCATAGAAGCTTGAATACATAAACCAATAATGTTGCTAATTGCCTCAACAGACCTCCGGTCATGGTGCTGATCACTGTGCTCGACTCCTATGGGCACGAGACATCAGGGTGGCCGCATGTTTAGAAGAGCGTTCCAAAATTTGGCAGCATATACCAGACACTCCTGGAAGGGAAGAAAGTTCCAAAATTTCACCTTCAGGATGCATTATTGTGCCACTTGGGACACATATGTGTTACTTCAAGTGAGTGTCTCAAGATGATTTGGGAGGTGCACTACAGTCGAGTCGCTGGACATTTTTGAGTAGAGAAAATAGTGGTGGTATTGAAAAATTATTTTTATTGGCCAAAACTTCATCAGGATGTTGGGAAGTACATTAGATCCTGCACTACTTGTGCCATTGCCAAATCAACCATAAAGAAGCAAGGCTTGTATACTCCTCTACCTACTCCTAGCCGGCCTTGGGAGTATGTCTCCATGGATTATATGTTGGGCCTTCCTTCTACTAAGCATGACAACAATTGCATTTTCATGGTCGTCGAAAGATTCTCTAAGATGGTCATCATGGCGACCTGCAAGAAGAGTATCTCAGTAGAGGCCACTGCTAAGCTCTTCTTTGAGAGAGTGTGGGTACGCTTTGGGATCCCATAGTCCATTATCTCAGATCGGGACAACAGATTCCTGAGTGCATTTTGGTCAAGTCTCTGGTTGATGCTGGATATAAAACTCACTAAGTCCATGATTTTCCATCCCCAAACTGATGGCCAAATAGAGGTTGTCAATAGAATGATCGTACACATTCCGCGCATGTACAACTCGAAGCATCCACGCACATGGGATGAAATTCTCCCCTATGTCCAACATAGCTACAACATATCTCTCCACAGCTCAACAGGCCACAACCCCTTTTGGGTAGAGCTGATATTTCAGCCATTATGCCCCTTTGATGTGGCCATACCATTTACAACCACTTAGGTAGATTCAGCTCACGTGTAGTCTGAAGCTGAAAGGGCTAACATATTCATTGAGCATATTCAACACATCCACCAATAGGTCCATGATATATTGGACAGATCCAATGCTAAGTACAAGCACCGCCATGATCAACATTGAGTGCCACACAAGTTCTAGGTGGGTGACAAAGTTTGGCTTCATTTTTAGAAAGAGCGCCTTGCTGGGCCCCATCGCAAGCTTCACCCACTCCGATATGGGCCATACACCATCACCAAGGCCATCGGTGACAATGCCTTCGAGCTCAACATCCCATTGTTCCTTGGCCTGCACCCAGTGTTCAATGTTGATCGCCTTCGACCATACTTCCCATCATTGTTGGACACATCTGACATTGCAGAACAACTCACACCAACATACCTAAACCCAGACTGCATGGAACATGCCACCACTGATCGGATCATGGACACACAGATCAAGAGCACTGTCTAGCAGAAGATCCAACTATATCAGGTTGTCAAAGTTGGCAACTCCTTCACCAAAGCAAGTGGCTCACCAGGGACCAAGTTCAACAGAAGTTTCCCCATCTCATGGAGGCACTCAACGCAATGGGGACCATTGCTTCCTAAGGGGGGAGGAATGATCCAAGTGGATATTGGTGGACACCTGCCTATTCCACTTGGACCCCCAAAATTTTCTCTTTTATTTTCTCTATTTCCTTAATTGTAGCACAGTTTACTATTTTTGGCAGGTTTTCGAGTCCTGAACTTCCAAAGCTGTTTTGAGGCCCTAAATGACGTTTTTAGGGAAAAAAGAGAGATCGAAAACGTCCCAAACTAGTCTCAACTTTTTATTCAACCTTCTCTTCGAGATGTTTGAAATGAGGTATTATGATAGCCAAATGGAGATCATATGCCAATGTTACGACCCCAGGAATTTTATGTACCAATTTACCCAAACGGTGCCCACAGTTTTGGCACTTCATCTCCTATGGTTAGGTTTTTGGATGTTTAGGGTTTTCCATTGTTTCTCAATAATAAATAGGCCTTTGAGCCTCATTGTAACATAGTTTAGAGGCATGTAGCTGCCACATCTCTCATCAAAGATAAGCTAACATCCCCCGAGCTATCTTATTTCCATTTTGTTTGTAAGCATAGTTCAATATTTTTCCATTAATGAAATGAAGTGCTTTTCTGCCGCATCTATGTGTTTATGATTATATCTGTAAGTTGTTGTGTTCTTGTTTAAGTTTAGATCTATCATAAACCCTAAATTGACCAAATCTATTTAATCAATGCTGCCAGAGCTCATTTTTACATTCGAACTTGGAGTTTTGTCATTCCCAAGGAAATCAAGGAATCTTCACTGTGATCGTCATCCCTTTTCAGCATAAGTTTTGCTTTTCTAGTCTTTTGCCACTTTTTCTGTCATTTTTTCTTTTTTAGCTTGTGAGAGTGTTGTTTTGATTGTTTATTTGAATGATTTCTAGCATTTTAACTTGTTTTAGCTTGTATAAGTGTTGTTTCAAGTTTTGCATTCCCTTTCCCAGTGTCGCATGCATTACCCTGTTTTTGCACTAATGGTCACCATTGCGACGACTCCCTTAACATGCTTCATTTTCTTTCAGTTTGATTGATTCCCACACTTGTTTCACTTGCATGCATATTCAATTAGTTATATCTTCACTCAACATCACACCATCCTTTAGATTTGCTCGATTTCACACTCCCCTTGTGCAGATCTGGGATCCTCTCGCCCAGATCTCATATTTCCTTGAATGCACTAGGCATTCTGGGAGATCAAGGCCTATGCCTTGGATTCTGGAATTGCATAGAGGTTTCCCTAGTCTGGCTCCAACTGTGCACTGCACAATTCCAGGAGCTATCTTCCCAGCTTGGTTGCTGAGATTGGACAATGTGTCGTCTCTCTCGGCCCCGGCAAGACTGAATTGCATATTGTTCAGTTCTAGTTAGCAAGCCTTCCCACTGACTACTAGGACTGCGCAATGTGAAGTTCTAACGGGCAACCATTGACCTCTGTGAACCAGAATTTCCCTGTTTGTCCCATCATGAACTCAATTTTTTGCTTGGTCTTGTCTTGAATTTTCTTTTGGTTTTAAGCTAACATTTTCCTGCCATGAGTATCCTTTCTGTCTCCAATTACAACAACTATTGAGCATCTCTCTAGCAGTTACAGTTAACATTGCCTCAAAGAGAGTTGCATCAAAGGAAACCGTCAAGAGAAGTACTAGGGAAGCAGTTGAGCAGACATTATTTAATCTACCAGTTTATGCAGACACTTAGTTTTTAATTGATAAGGGTACAATATTAACATGGAAGAAAATAAAGGATACCTTTTTTCAGAGGAATTCAAGGAAGACTTAGAGGATTGACATGTTTACCTTATCATCCACCAGTCAATATTATAATCTTCCCATGTGCAAACATTAGTAGCTAGATAGTCTCACACATAGATCCAAAGACTATGACATTGAGTAGTTCCAGGGAGGTAGAGATTTCCACCTTCAGGGAAGATAAATTTCAGTAGATTTATTTTACCTCAGTCGATGAAGCACATGGACACACTTTTCTATGCCACCAATAGATTTGTGAATACTAGAGATATCGTCAAGCATTGGGTGAAAGAGCCGTCAAATTTCAGACAAACACCCAATCGTGTTTACAAGACAAAGTCTCTCAGGAAGGCTTATCAGTTCTTGATCATATTTGCATGCATAATATATGATCAAGAGAAAACAAAAACATTTCCTGAAGGTTGGGTAGTCATGCTTGACCAATTTGTGAATGATGGGAAGCCATTCAACTCGTTGGACTTGTTGGCTCATTAGTTGAAGATCCATGTGACTAACATCTAGAATCTTCCTAGGAATGAGCAAGCGAGATTCTACATGCCCAAATACTTACATGATGCAATCTATGCCCAACATCAGTTTCCTGACATGAGCTAGACATAGACACCTAAGGAGGCTGTCATCAATGTTTTTTGCAAGTTGCTTTCTGACTGCAACTATTGAGGAGTGATGGAAAAGCTAACCAACCATTTCATCATCCCATTGTACAAGCTAATCTTTGAGTAGGATCCACCTTGCATGTCCCAAGAAGCAATGGAGACAATAGTGAACATTGCAGATTGGTATTCTTGACTAGGTGGTGACTTCATCAGAGTGTATAGCGAAGAGAAGCCTTTGCATGTTCTACCATGGTATTCCGCTGAAAAGTTGGTTATGCAAGAGGTCTCATATCACCTCTCCACAGGGTTGTCGGCAACACTGTATAGGACGAAGAAGGCACCATGGCCCACTCTTCTTTTGAAAATTAGATCGTATGATATTAAGAGCTTGACGGGTGAAGATGTTTAAGCTAAGGAGATAGTAGGATTCAAGTTTAGCGCCAAATACTTCAATCTGTATGATCCTTGGTATTTGCAAGGACCACTGTGCGAGAGTGTACTTTCCATGGATCCACGAGACATTTTGATGCCATAAGGAGGACCCTTGGAGGTATTGTTACAATACCTCCAAACTCCACGAGCCGATCAATATAACAACAACTTGGAAATCTGCTCTACAGACAGCATCATGATAGGAAGCAACAACAACAACAACAATAGGTAGCAATCCAGTGTGAGATAAGGGAAAGAGGAAGATTGCCAAGAACCTAGAGGTAGAGAAAAGTTACAAGATGAGGGTAGATCCTATCACGGAGAAATCAAATTTGGCAGCAGGAAGCAGAACTAAAGTTGTAGGAGACAGAGAAGAAGTTGAAGGAAGAACAAGAGTTGAGGAGGAGAGAAAGAGAAGAGAAGCAGAAATAGGAAGAATAACAAAGGAACGACGTGATGATAGATAAAACAACACCCATATAGGTTGAGGAGTCAGAACAACCGACATCAAAAGGAGAGGGTGAACAGATGCAGGATCGGGAGCTTGCTCAAAATATTGAGCAACCGATTGAAGCGACAAACATGGAGTTGGAGAAAGAGCCACAAAATGAAGACACTGACCTTATGATAAGAGCACCATAGGTGACCTCTTAGTCTCCACCACCTCTAGTGTCAGAACTAGTCCTGAGCGAGAAAAGGAGAAGCTATTCTCCTTGATGATGATCCGATCATGGATGTGTAAAATCTATCATTTGATGAGTTACAGAAGAGGATGGTACAAGCGTGGAGGAAGAACTTCCCGAATGATCATGAATCACCTGCATTCATCAAGGAAAGGGTGATATTCCTAGATATCAGAAAGCATGCAACTTCCCTTGCCAATGCTACATTGGCCTATGTAGGAGCAACAAGTTCAAATGTTAAGTTCTTGTTGGCCGAGAATGAACAAATGGAAAAGAACTTGCAGGATGTCAAGCAAGACATAGAACAACTTGAAGTGCAAAGTGCAATTTCCGCAATGGGAGAGATGAGGAAAGTGATACTCGCTGAAGTATCAACACTTGAAACTACCATGTGGAAGCTGTATGACATATTTGACACCGTGCATAAAGCAGTTTTTTGTGTTCATGGCTTACAACAACTGAGCAAATATATTGTTCAAACGCTCAAGAACATGCATGCTTCCATCCCTCATGTGCAAGAGTGGACAATGCGGTACAAAGGGGCCCCGCTTCACTTACCAAAAAAGATGAAGCCACAGGCAAAGCTCGAGAAATAAAAGGTTCAGTTGTTGATCCAAAACTATGAACAAATTTCCCCATTCATCAACAACATACATGCCTAATATGTGTGGTTGTACAAGAGTTTGGATGTCATGGTGAGAACACACATGATCCTGTCAATAGGTTACCTCAATTAGGCTAGACCCAAGAACGAAGTCCAGCTAGAGATCGATGGGTACATGGAGGAGCTAAGGCGAGAGGCCACCAAGGATGACTTGGAGCTTATCGCACATAACATGTAAAAGTATATTGGTGTTCCTATCATGGTCAACACCATGCTGCACATGCTTCAGGATGAGTTGGATACAGGTTCCTAGATCATATGCCCGTATGCTATGGAGGCAAGAGTCCGCTATCAGAAAGACACCATCAAGCAGTTTGGGGACATCATCACACAGTACCAAGCTTGGCATCAATATGTGACCGAGAAGCACCAAGTGGAGGGGAATGTCATGAGGGTAGTCAAAGAGTCACAAAGGGGAATGTCAAGGGTCACCCCACCCTTTGTTATAAATAGAACCTCATAATTCATAAAGGAGGCTTTTGGGAGCCAAGCTTTTGGCTAGGCTTACACTTAGAAAAGGCTTGGGAGTGTTGTGACGAGCCTTGGCTTCTCCACAACGTAGAGAGAGTATACTTATTTGGATGAGCAGGTGTTCTTGGCTGCAATGTTCCACTATTGGGGCTAGTGGTTGTCAATGGTGTATGTATGGATGGAACTTTCACTTATTATAATAATATTAGAGCCAACACACTTTCATGCATATGTTGTTATTGTAGTTGGACTATTCTGGTTTCTTTAACAATATATGTTGTTTAACTTACACATTTTGTTATGAAATACTTGGTATGCAGTTCTACGAATCTTATTGAATGAATGTCGTTGGATTAACTCGTCACTTTAATTTGTGGATTATTCCAATTTTAGTTGGTGATGTCATTCCGCATGTCTATTCCTTTCAAGTTGCATTATATTACATGCTTCTAAGGGGTGTACTTCCTTTTCCCCTCCATGTGTTAGAACCCCCATGCATCGTACTTGACTCTCTGCAAAGTCACACACTTGCTCTCGCTCAAATTTATTTTACTTACCTCTGCAAGCTACCGTGGTCAAGGCATTACACTACCACCCATTTCTGGGAATCCTACTCCAAATGGTTTGAGGTCTAGTTGGGACTTCTTATCGGGGAGATCCCTTGAATGTTAGTGGGTCTAGCACTGTCAACAAGACCCCAACAAGCATAAGCATGAGGAAAAGGGTATATATGTAATTGACTCTCTTGTTGGTCCTTATTGTCAAAATGCTGCCATGGTATGTAGACTCTTTGCTTATCCTAATACTCAGAAATTCTTCGATCAATGGACTCCACTAATTGATGCTACCTTAGAAGGATATATATTAGATTGGGGAAATATATTATATGATAACTTAGCAACTCACATCTTGAATTTTAGGAGTAAGCATACAATTTCAAAGAATGTAATGCCTCCTTTCTATATGAGTGCCTATGTAATGGACACCCTATGCTTCATTATGGATTTCACCTATATGGGATGGAAATGGACCTTAGAGGACCCAAATCTTATTCATATATATCATAATATCCATTGGGACTCCAAGTATCATCCTCACTTTCATAAAAATTTCCAGGGTGTTATGCTACCTATTTATGAAATTATTTTTAATAAGATAACTACTAGGGTTTCCCTAGAAGCCGAGACAAACTTGCTTCGAGTTGGGAACTAGTTTGGTGAGGAATTATGTACCTACATCCAGGTCTTTGGTAGTATTTCTGGTCCCCATGTCTTGCCTCAGTATGTCCCTGACAAACTTCTGGTTGAGAGATAACATAACAACCCATAGGTAATGACATTTCATTTTTTACTAAGTCATAACATCACACCTGTATACTCCATCCATTTTTAAGGGATATTGGTCCCATAATCCCAGTCAGAGCCACCATCTTAAACATAAAAGGATATGCTCTAATGTGGTTTTCACCGATGTTGAAGTCGAAATATCAATGGCAACAAGGTCCAATCCTCAATTAAAAGGTCATTCTAAGAGTGAGTCTCCCTCAAAGTCACCACCAACCTCAATATCACATTCCAAATATCCTAATCGTAGATCTGAAGTTGTTCAAACAGCCAACAAATCTCCTAGCGCACTTCTAAAGTCAGTTGGCCAAACTTCTATAGAAGTACCTGCAGAGCCCCCCTGAAGTCCAGACTTTGATCAAGAGATTGGATGGAATTTCCATTTCTAGAGAGAAATTTGTACACTTTGATTTATCATAAGGAGGCATTACTTCATCCTTACAGTGTTCTGGTGTGTTAACTAGGCCCCAAAGTGAGAAAATTGGAGTCAAACCTTTTGAGTTCCCATTACCCACTTATTGGAAAAAGAAAAGTACTCCAGAGACTCTTTCTTCTACTAGTGAGATTACATCATTCTCTCCACCTCATACTCCTTCTGTTGATCCCTCTTCTTCCTCTATGCCTTTACCTTCCTATTATCATCCTTTAATCCCTTTGATCCACATTCCTCAGTCACAACCAACTGATGCTATT
The DNA here is from genome assembly GCA_000404065.3 of Pinus taeda. NCBI lineage: Eukaryota > Viridiplantae > Streptophyta > Pinopsida > Pinales > Pinaceae > Pinus > Pinus taeda. The sequence continues at coordinate 20,917 of APFE031515275.1, forward strand.
ATAATTAGTAGCACTACAGGGGCAACCTCTTCAACTGCTCAATCTCCTACAACCTCTAAATCATCTACAACTTTCTCTGTTCCTAGTACTCCCATAATGGAAAATAGACCATGGAAAAACCCTAGGGTAGTTCAGATGACTCCTCCATTACATCCTCTTCCCAAACATCCATAAATATGGCTACCCAAGTTTAACCCTGATGATGGTCTCCCTGCATAGGAACACCTTCACAATTATATGTTGGCAATTAATATTAATGGAGTTTAAGAAGAAGATTGTGTTTGCATACATTTTCCTTATACATTTGAAGGGTCTGTATGGTCTTAGTATTTTTCCTTGCCTGTTGGATCAATTACAAATTGGGACATGTTCACAGATTTTTTTTTTTTTTTTGAAAATTGGGGATGACCACACAACAACCATTTTAATTAACGATTTGTGAAATCTTAAAAATAATTTGAATGAGAAAATCAAGGATTTTAACTCAGATTCAACAAATTGTTAAACAAGATCCCATATACTTCCAAACTAGTTACCGATGTGCAGATTGAATGGTACATCTCTACTCTTCCTTCAAATATTGTTATGTTCATAGATAGAGCTAATAAAACATTATTGCTTGATAACATGAAGGAAGCTCTATCCTTGGGAGGCATTATTCTTTCTCTTGAGAAGAAAACTGCCCTTGAAGAAAGAAAGCAGATCAAGAAAGTCACTTTCAAAGATTTCCAAGAAAAAAAATCCCAAAGATCCTTTCGACTTGGAGGGATTACAAATGGTTTTGAAGACAATGTCTAATGATATGCTAGAAGTCAAGAAATAGGTTGCTAAGTCTTCAAATAAATCCTTTTGACCTTTCAAAAGGAATCAACAATCACAGTCACATCCTCCTGCCAATATATCAAATGCCAAATCCAATGAATATGATGAAGAAGAAGAAACAAACCTATCTACAGAGGAATCACAAGAAGAAAAAATACTTGAAGCTCATGGTTTATGGGATTTCATTCTGACAACTTTAATAAATGAAGAAGAAAAGGAAGCCCTGCCAGTGAGTACTATAAGTAAGGGACATGTTGATACTTCTCTATCAAATCAAAATCATAATTCCCTTGCTTCTCCTACTAAAGAAAAAGGCAAGTTTAAAAAGGCTTCTACTCCATCTTCTGATTTTGCTCCAACTACTTCTAAACCTCCCTCATCATCTAAGACCTTGATAATCTCTGATACCATTGAATATAATATCATGGAAGACATGAAAAAGGTAAAAGCTATTATTTCCCTATATGAGGTAAGTAAGTTAAAGCAATAACATAAGTTTTTACTCAAAGAATTAAATGCAGTTCCTGCATCTCCTTTACCTATTGTTGTTATTGCAAAAGCCTCAAAAGGGAAAGGAAAACCTCCAAATGTCCCTTTGGTAGATTCTAGTGCATCATCCAATATTATACCTTATTCATTTTGTCTCAATTTGAATATTTCACCTCAGAAATCTGTTGTTCAGATTGTTCATTTAAACTAGACAAAAGTCAAAATTTTAGGAGAAATGGTTTTTATTATTATTAGATTATATTCAAATGCGAAGGTTTGTCAAATATTAGATATATTAGTTGTAGGCATCCCCAAATTCTATGGTCTTATTTTAAGTAGGGACTGGTCTAAAAAACCACATGGTTACTTTGCAACTAATTGGTCACATATGTGGCTTCCCTGTTGTAGCACCGTTGTCCCACATCCACCCAAGTAACCATGCCAACCGGGGTAAACATGAGACGAGAGGCTACTATGATCAGATTTGACCTCCTATGTGACCTTAAGGAAGTAGAATTGATAGAAACATCGCACAAAGTCATCCAACATCGGCAACAGAACCCTCAGGGGACATGTTAGCCACCCAGATAGCATGTCCCTGGGTCCCACTACTGTTTGGATCTCTTTTTCCATAGTCTCTCTCATTCTATGGGAAAGGGAGTGATCAACAACCCAAAATCGCTCTCACGGGCTTTATTGCCAGCGACCAGAGACAAAAATTTCCAGTTTTGTGCCAACGACCCTGGGATTTAAGCCATTTTTTTAGGCCTAGAGTCCAGGCCACTACCTAGAATGGATTGATAGCTTGAAATTAGTAAAAATACAGGGAAACAATGAAGAAAAAACAATAAGTCGAATAAGACCTTTATAAGACCCCTACTAGCCATGCCAGGCATTTCGTCAAACAAATCATCAACATGTAACCTATAGGTGTAAACAACAAAATTAATTGTAGGGATCTCATATTTATCTGGGAATCGCTATGAATCATTGTTCCCTCATGTCATTTGCTACATTGCCATCTATTAGGTCATAGACACATTATCCATTCATATACAAGTAAAAACATGATGAGATCCATACATAGATGCTGTCATAAAATATACATATAACCAGCATAATATGAACAAAATTACCATAAACATATCAACCATCAAAATCCATATATACATCAATACATTTGCACCTGGAAATCAAGGGAATGAATTTATCATTAATGAATGCAATAAAACAACCGAAGATGGCACTACCACGTTCCACCTGACCATAGATTGGCTGAGCCAAGTTTCTCTTCAACCAATCACCCCTGTGCCATATTCCAAGCATGAATGTCGGACTCAAACCACAAGAACCAATTGGGGCATGCCGAGGCTAAACCACGTAACCCTCATCAATAGAAATCACACTTTACCATAATCCGTCCTAGATCATTAGGCTAACACAATGAACACATCATAATAGGCTTTACTGTGATCTCCACCCAATCACTAGGCCAAACAAGCATGGATTCCACCATATATCTCCACCTACACCATGAGAAATTTTCCTGTCTCCTAGTCTCTCAGGCTTTACCGCAATCCAAACCTGGATCACCAGGCCCTAAACCAAGACCCACTCTCTAGGATTTACCACATATCCCAAACCTGAGATTACTAGGCCCAACGGAGAGTAGACCACCTCTTGGCTTTAGCATATATCCTACCATTCATCGAAAAGGATTCTTAGGCCATTTGAGACAACACAAAATCCATCTTTACCACAACCCACAGTTCGGCTCAGGTGGTTACTAGGCCATGTGTTCTGTCTTTTTGGAGATCCACCTCACTCAACTTTGAATCCATCCAACAATCCATCTCAACCAAAACATGAGAACCCCATCACACCATGGATATCCAAAAATGGCAAGGCTAGGATGAAAACACTGTCACACTTGGAAAAACCCATGCCATGATAGAAAAGAACCACATGCAATCCCATGCATGCAAAATCTAGCTAGTAAAATACACATGCAAGTTGATACCTGCAATGAATCCTGTTGTAGCTGCTTGGTCCTGCATTTCCCTAATTAATATTTGATTTCTCTTGCCTTCTTTTCCTTTCTTGCTCTAATGCCAAAATTATCCAAGAAAAATCTAAGTGTCCAAGAGTGAGAGATAGAGAGAGAACAAAGAGAGAGCTCCAAAACTCAACTGACAAAAGGTTACTAACTAATCTTCAGAAGCCTTTTTATAAATGAGGCCTATATTTTCTTCATTTTCCATTATTTTCCTTCAATTTCCTCCTCACATGCAACCTTTGACCTTTCACCTCCCTTTTCTCCTAATTTCCATTATTTTCATAAATAAATGTGCCAAAAATGCCATTTCACCTTTCCAAACACTTAACCATTGCCTTTGCCAATTTCCTTAGCCATAAACAATCAAATGAACACCCCCTAGGATTTCTTGCCCAACATTCAGCTTGGAATAAGTGTCCCATCAACCGTGGTTATTATTTTGTATTTATTTACATTTATTACATGGAATTTTCACCAGGGCTGTTACACCTATAATGGAAAACCCAATAAAATTCGTGTTGATAGGGAGAGACATATGAAATATTCAGTAATTGATTTAGATGAAGAAAATGAACCAGTATTATTTACAAATAAAATTCTTGGAAATCATCCTCTTGAATCTTTCTTTGGCAATTTTCCAGCACATAACTCTCCCTTTTCAGTTGATTTTGTTTCATCTCAAGTTGATTTTTTTTCAAACAAATTCATCTAGATGTATAAATATTATAGAAAATATTGTAAATAAGCATGACAATTTTTTTTGGACTCTTTACTTTGATGGATCAAAATCTAATGATGGTGCAGGAGCTGGTTGCATCCTAGTAAACCTTGATGGAGAAAAAACTATGCTTGCCTCCATATTGGAATTTAATTGTACCAACAACATTGATAAATATGAAGCATTGGTACAAGGCTTATAGAAGGCCATTAGTCTTGATGTCAAATATATTAAAGCTTTTTCTGATTCAAAAATTGTAATAAAACAAGTTAGAAACAACATTTATTGTGTTTCTAGTCACCTTAAGCATTACCAATGTTTGATTCAAGATTTGACCTCCCATTTCACTGCATTCAATATAGCACTGATCCCGAGATTACATAATGCTAGTGCTGATACCTAGCCAACATTGCTTCCAAGCTCATTCCATCTAAATATTCTAGTCCTGATAGATTTTCGATTGAATTAATTTTTCGCCCCTCCATTCCAAACAACATAACTAATTGGTGTGTGTTTAACAATGACAATGACATCCTACATTTTCTGACACCTGAAGGGTATTACTCTGACCATATCATTGATGAAGATGAGAATCATAAGATGCTAAATAAATCTTCTGAGGAAAATTCTTTTCCTAAACTTGTAGTGAAAATTGAAATATTTGTATGATCTGAAAGATAGGTCTAAAAGGGTTACCAATTGCAAATTTTAGAGCTCTACTTTGAGATTTGAATTGGTTAACTTATGTTCTGATCATAAGCCTCAAAACATCAATTTAGGCCTTGGACTCACAAAAGATGAGCGATCTTCTTTCATTCATATGTTGAAAAGATAAAATGATGTATTTTCTTGGAGTTATGATGATCTTAAAACTTGTGACACATCTATCATTCAACACACTATTCCTATGCTGCCAGATGTAAAGCTAATTCAACAAAAACTTAGGAAGATTCATCCTAACTTAAAGCCCTGATTAAGATAAAATTAAATAAACTCAAAGCTAAAAATCATATTCCCGGTCAGACATTCCAAGTGGGTCTCAAATATTTTGCCAGTTAGGAAAAATGATGGAGATATTAGTATTTGTATAGATTTTAGAAATTTAAATAAAGCATGTGAAAATGATAACTTTCCTTTGCCTTTGATGGAACGGATTTTGCAATCTATTGCTGGTTCTGAGCTAATGTCTTTCTTAGATGTTATTTCAGGTTATAATCAGGTCCTTGTACATCCAAAAGATATATTGAAAACCACATTCATAACCAAGTGGGGAACGTATTGCTTATAAATAAAAGCCTTTTAGATTGATTAATGCTGGAACCAAATTCTAGAGAGCCATGGTCATTTCCTTTAGAGGCTTGATAAATAAAATAGTTGTAGTGTACTTAGATGACATTACAATTTATTCGAAAAAGAGAAGTAATCATCTCCATGACTTAAAACAAATATTTGAAAGATGTAAAAAATTTGGAATCTCCTTAAATCCTAAAAAGCCATTTTTTTCTCTTAGTGAAGGTAAGCTTCTAGGCTTTATTGTGTCCAAAGAGGGAATCTAAATAGATCCATAAAGAATTAAGGTGATTTCTAAAATCCCCTTACCACACAACAAAAATTCCAAGTAATCCTTTATTGGGCAGATTAATTTTGTCAAACGGTTTGTCCCAGTTTTTTCACAAATTGTCTTGCCCTTACAAACCATGATAAAAAAGAAATAATTTTTCAAATGGGGAAAGGCTGAAATAAAATCATTTGAATCAATAAAAAAAGTAATCATAGATTCCCCTTCATTATCAACTCCCAATTTTTCTAAAGAATTTTTTCTTTACACTTTTGCTTTTGAACAATCCTATGCAACAATGTTGACATAACCCAATGAACAACAAGTTGAAGCTCCTATTTCTTTCTTTAGTTCCCATTTACAAGGAGTCAAGTTAAACTATTCAGAGGTTGAAAAACAAGCCTTTGCAGTTTTTAAGTCAATAAATCATTTTAGACATTTTGTTCTAAAAGCACATACAAAAGTAATTGTTCCTTTCCTTGCGGTCAAACAATTGCTTATTCAGAAGGAATTAGGAGAGAAGAGAGCTAATTGGGTTACTACCCCGCAACAATACGACCTAGAGATAAAACAAGTTAAAATAGTAAGGGGTCAAGGTTTTTGCAAATTAATAACTAGAGCTTATGACACTTCAACTGATGAAGATTCAGGTAACAATGTTCAAATTACAGAGGTATGCCCTGTTGACACTGGATATCAATTCGTTGATTTAATATTTTATTTAGAAAATGGTTATGCTCCATTACAACTCAAATACAAAAGGAAAGAGCTTTGAGGCTTAAAGCTAATCAGTCTCAACTTGTCAATGATGTTTTGTTTAGAACAAATTATGATTATGTTTTATTAAGATGTCTAGAGAAATTTGAAGTAGAGAAGGTGTTACAGGAGCTACACGATGGACCAACTGGTGGAAACTACAACAGGGACACTACTGCTCATAAGATCCTACATGCTGGTTACTATTGGCTGAATTTATTCAAAGAAACTCATGCTTATGTCAGGAAATGCAAAGTTTGCCAAACTACTTTTGGGAGGGAAAAGAAACCAACGTTTCCTTTGCATCCAGTTAACGTTGAGAAACCCTTTGAGAAATAGGGAATCGACATAATAGGTGAGATCATTCCTCACTCTTCTAAACAACATAAATACATCTTGATTGCTACGGATTATTTCACCAAATGGGTGGAAGCGATACCCCCGAAGGTGGCAATTTTTGAAAACATTATTGATTTTATTGATCAATTTATTATTACCAGGTTTGGCTTTCCTTATTCCCTTATGTTTGACAATGAATCTTATTTTTCCGAAAATACCATGACTGAATTTGCTCTCAAAAGAGTTTTCAAACTCAATTATTTTGCAAACTATTATCCTCAAGGAAATGGCTTAGCGAAATCTACCAATAAAAACCTCATAAGGATCATCAAGCGAACAATTGACCAAAAAAAAAAAAAAAATTGGCACAAAGCTTTAGTTTTTGCTTTATGGGCTAACAAAATCACTCAGAAGGCCTCTTTAGGCACTTCTCCCTTTCACTTAGTGTATGGAAAATAAGCTATCCTACGTCCTGATCTAGCTCTTCCTTCACTAGCCCTAATGAAATATATTGAAGAAAAACCTTCTTCTTCTTTACAATTGAGAATGTCCCAAATTCTTAAGTTAGAGGAAGAGAGAGATAAATCCAAACAAGTTCATACCCACCACCAACAATTGGTCAAGTCCTCATTTGATGTAGGTTCAGTAAATAACAAAGATTTTCATATTGGTGACTTAGTTATGAAATGGGATAAGGCCCACGAAGAAAAATGCAAGCACACTAAATTTCAAAAATTGTGGCTAGGCTCATTTCAAATCATTGAGAAACTAGGCCTATCAACCTTTATCCTTCAATATTTACAAGGAAAGAGGGATGCTCTTCCCGTTAATGGGCTAGTTTAAAAAAAATATTTTTCTTGAAAATACTTGCCTTGTTGTAAATATGTAAATACTCATATGTGCATATCGATGTCTTTAGCCTAGTGATGTTAGGTAATACTCTTTTGACTTCATATTGGGGTCTCCCATCATTAACATGAGGTTTGACTAATTAAAGGAGAAGTGCTACAAAGAAAATTATAACATTGAAGTTTAATATTACATCTATTACAATATATGAAATATTTATATCCATTAACTTTTAAATATTTCATGACTAGAAACTTTAAAAGATCTCGTTGTCCTATGACTGGTCATGAAAAGTTTTCTTTAAAAAAGTAAAGACTACTTTGAAGTTTTAGCATATTTTGACTTCAATTGTCATCCACAACTCTTAAGGAGTGAATTTACCTCCCCATCCACTAATTGTACATTTTTAGAGTGTAATTCAAAAATATTTAAAATAAAATTGAAAGATAAGAGGTCTCATAATGAGCCGACTTACCATGGTCATGGGAAACTAATGATGTTGACATTATCATGACTGGTCACCAAACTAGGATAATGGCTTGCGGCTGCATAACTATAAGACAAGAGGTCTCATCATGAGTTGACTTGTTCAATATCATTATAACTTGTGAATGGCATTGTCATTATCTGGTCACCAAGCCAAGACAATGGCTTTTGAGCAGCTAAAAAAGAAAATTTAAAAGAGAACAAAACAATACCTCTAAAAATACTACTATAAGTGGATGGGATACTAGTACAATTTGGTTAAATGGTAACTCTATTGAGGTTATGAATGCCTGCTGCCAGTAGTGGCTCTACCAGTGACAAATAAGTCTATTTAAAATGCTAATCTTCTATAGTTGTCTACTTTATCTTTACAACTGATTAAATTACTGACAAAGATAATGAAGATTTTCATCAATAACAAGTTGTGAAAAAATTACAAAGTAATGAGTTCTTTTATTTAGAGTAACCTTTATCAATCTAAATTTCAAATATTTACACCATTCTAAGTCATTTTCTTTAGTAGTTAAAATTTCATTTACTTTTACAGGGATAACTATTTCACCGAGTATGTCGCTAATTTTTGTAGTAATGAACAACCCCACATTTTTTATATTTTATTTTAAGTTATATAATAAATAATGGGGACCCTTATTTCATATTAATAAAACTCTTTAGTGTCCAATAAATATAAGGCATTTTTGAATTTGTAATAAAAAATCCTCACTTGAAAGTTTCTATTATCGGAACCCAAATATCAGAGGTCCAACCTTACAAATGTTACGATAAATGAAAAACCTAATAGGCTTTTGTTATCAAATTAATGCATTATTGGAATATTCATATTGGACTCATAAGAAAGTTAAGATAAAAGCATCCTTCGATCAAACATTCCCGTTATGTAAATATAATTATTAAACGTGTTTTTGCTAAAAGGCGAAGTTGAGATTAGGTGCTTCCTTTTTAAATTAAATACTTTAAAGAACTGTCAGCCCCACAATTCCCACTTAGCATATCGGAATCCACAAATATCATAACTTTGAAATTGTTCCATCTAAAAAAATCTCGATATCTCAAACCTTTGATACTCAGTGCTTCTGCTATCCATTTCTCCTGATATCGCAACATTCTCGACACCTCCTAGTTCTGATATCCTATATATTCTATACTAGTCCCCTTCGATATCATCAAACCACTGATATTCCCCTCTTTAGCCATATCGGGACTTTCCTATCGTGTGCTCTCTCTTTAAATTCCTGATATTCCATCTACCAATACAAAACTCCAGATATCTCTTCTTGCCTTCACTTATAGTCATTATGTCTTTAAACATGATTTATTGAGAGTCTCCAATATCATAAATTTTTAGTGTGCATCCAAATGGTTTCTCTGATATATTTCTTCCGATATGTTGATGTGTACAAACCAACGTGAATTCGCATTTTTAAACTTAATTTCCAATAGTGGCGAATTTATAGTTTTCGAGATTCTAAACATCCTTATTCATTGAAGTTTGATTTTATCATAATTCACCCTTTAAGACATAAATCATTATGTAAAATTGTTATTTGTGCTAAGTGTTTCAGGTGAATAAGTTATCATTCAATCTTGTGTTTTTTCCATTGCATACCAGTCCCGATAAACGCAACTCAGAAGAAATGTCTAAAGTAGCTAAAGCAAAGAAGAAATCGGTTACTCAACAATAGTCGGCTACTCCATCAACTGAAAACCCCAATACAAACCAAGATTATTTTCCGACATGGTCTACTCTATATATGTTGGAAGTGCCTCCTAGGAATCTATCTATCGACTATTTGAAGATGAAGGACCAAGGGTCACCCAAAGAAAAAATACAATCGAGGATTCTACTCCAGTTTCTAATACCACCTATAGTGATGTTGCAAATTAATTTTCAACAGAATTTTTGCTCGACCCAAGATCCTTCCCTATACAGATATGATTTGGTGGGCCGTGGAAAACTTGAGCATTGCAGAGAGGAAATTCATGACATAGAATGAAACAATCATCGACTCTTTTAGCGACAGTGATTTCAGTGCAATGTACCATTTTTCACTGCCTTAGTGCAAATATAACAAACAATTTGTGGAGAAATTAATGAGAAACATTGATCATGAATCAGGACCCATTAAGGAATGGAGAAGAGACCCCAACAAGAATAAGCGTGAGGAAAAGTTTATGTATGTAGTTGACTCTCTTGCTGGTCCTTATTGTCAAATTGCTGCCATGGTATGTAGACTATTTGCTTATCCTAATACTCAAAAATTCTCTGATCAATGGACTCCACTAATTGATGCTACCTCGGAAGGATATATATTATATTGGGGAAATATATTATCTAATAACTTATCCACTCACATCCTGAATTTTAGGAGTAAGCATACAATTTTAGAGAATGTAATGCCTCCTTTCTATATGAGTGCATATGTAATGGACTCCCTATGCTTCACTATGGATTTCACCTATATGGGATGGAAATGGAACTCAATGGATCCAAATCCTATTCATATATATCACAATATCCTTTGGGACTCCAAGTATCATCCTCACTTTCATAAAAAATTCCACGGTGTTATGCTGCCTATTTGTGAAATTATTTTTAATAAGATAACTCCTAGGGTTTCCCCAGAAGCCGAGACAGACTTTCTTTGAGTTGGGAATTGGTTTGGTGAGGAATTATTTACCTACGTCTGGGTCTTTGGTAGTATTTCTAGTCCCCATGTCTTGCCTCAGTATGTCCCTAACAAACTTCTGGTTGAGAGATAGCATACCAAACCATAGGTAATGGCATTTCTAAAGTATTAAAAGAATCCAATAAGAAGATATGGTCTGCCTTTCCTCCTCATTGTGGTATGCATACATTGGAGAATTTCAAATGTGAAGTTGGTGATATTAACTCTATATTAGAGTTCAATTTTCCTACTATCCCTAGTAGACAGTACGATCCTCATGGAACTGTCAAGAAGGTTACTGCACAGGAAAGCATCAAGAAATTGTCTCATGAACAAGATCAATTTAATGAATTATTTGAAAAATTTTCCACCTATTCAAAGGTTACCAGACAAGAAACACAACTTCTAATTCCATAGGAAATGACTCAATTTACCCAATACAGGGAAGTAAGGCTATCCAATTTACCTATAGACTCATTGAAACTTCCCTAAGAAAGCATCACTCAAGAAAATGTTACAGTTGCTCCTTATACACAGGTTACTGATACCCCTCAACCAAAAAAGACAGGGGTTTCTTCTTCTTCTCAGACTGAAGGTATTTTTCCAAGATCCAAGCTTGAGCAGATATGGGAACAATACAACCAAGTTATGAAAGATAAGGAATCTCAAGTTTTGCAGTCTCCCTCATAAGAGAAGGTCTCAGACACTTCTAGAATTTTCGAAAAGACTTTAATTACAATAAAGGCCTCTGATAAGGCTTTGGAGGCTGAAGAAATTGAAATTATACCAACATTCCTGACCTTTGAGGTCTTATTAAGGGTTGAAGACATCCCTTCCCTTCACATATTCTATAGTCTTGAACATAAGGCCATTGTTAAAAGGCAAAGGAAGAAAAGGAAAAATGAGCAGTCCCATGCCTCAGCTCCTGGAAACACCTCTTTTGAAGTAGTATGGAAGGGTTCATTCTCCACTCCTTCAGAGGAATTGGGAAGACCCACTCAGTTCACAGGAGCTTTTTCTTCTACAACTATAGACAAAGCCATTGAAATACAACTATTGAAGGAAAAGGAGGACATAATTATGCAATTAGAACAAAATATTGAGAGTGATAAACAAAAGATTGATAATAAATGGCAATAACAACTTATTGAGCTTTAGAATTGTTTGAATGCCCTTAAATTTCAACATGAATCTGATTTGCAGGTCCGAGATGCTCAGATTTAGGAATTATAGAACAAGATTGAATAGCTGAAAGTTAATCTTGAATTAACATAGTTCAGAAAGGAAACAAGAGAATTAAATACTCTCCTTGCTTAACAACATGTTATATTTTGTTAGAAGTTGGCCATTATTCATGATTTGTGTCACACAGCTAGTTCCCTAGTGGACCAATTATCCAACCTCAAAACTTACTTTGATGATATTGAAGAAAATATTGCAGGTTTCATAATGTGGCAAGACAACATTGATGGGAGATTAAATGATCTCCCTATGATAGAGGAATCACAAAAAGAAATAGTCTTCAGAGAATGGGAGATCCAACTTAAGCATGTAGAGAAAACAATATTCAATGTGAGGGATATCTATAAAAACCTCATTGAAACTATCAATGATAATTTGTTTAAGGCGAATCTTATTTTAGACTGCCCTGAGGGAACTCTACTAGATATCAAATTGCTAACCAAAATGTAGCAAGAATTATCCAAGAAAAGGGCTGAAACAATTGAGAAACTATCTAAAGCTAACATAGAGTGCCATTGGCATTTCTTAGTCAAGCCTCAAAGTCGGTGGCTAATGCTCAGATGCCTATCCAACACAACCACTCACATGTTGCCATCATTGAGGGATATCATATTTACTAGTCAAATGCAGACTCAACCAAAGACTCCACCTGAATTGAAACCCATGACAAATATTTATGAACTATAGCAATGAATAGGAGGGCAATCCTCCTCACAGGCTTAGTCAAGTTGCTACAACAAATTCTAAAATTGTCTTGTTGATTTATTTTAAGCATTATTTGTTAAAATCGCTTCATGCATTTACTCTACTTTTCTATATTTCTATTTCATTTTGAAACTATAAATCCCCTTCATTTGTTATGAGAAGGGGTTTTGAATTTTGGAAAGAAGGCTTCCATTTGCAAGATTTTAACTTAAGTTCCTCTTAAAAGAAAGCTGAAGCACTAGTATTTTCTCATGAGCAGAGTTATGATATATCAGGTACTACTATTTGTCTATTATTGCTTTTCTTAAGAGTTGAATTGTTACTTGATTACTTTTATCATATATGTGTTGTAAGCAATCGTACATTTTTCACTATTGATATGTGTGATTGAAACCATATATTATATGTATAAACAATGAAATCTTATATGTGTAACGAATTCATCAACTAATTTAATTAACTATTTAACTAAATTTATCATTAGTTGCTTTAATCTTATAATAACAAGATAATCTATATTGTCATGTTGTTTGTGATATCATTTTGAATCACATGTACAGATAAGCTTTCCTGGGATAGATATTTAGTTTTAAGTACTCTTTGTTCTCAGTTTTTACTAAGTCGTAACATCACACCTATATACTCCATCCATGTTTATAATTTATTTTAAGGGAAATTGGTCCCATAATCTGAGTCAGAGCCACCATATTATATGGAAAAGGATCTGCTCTAAGGTCCCGACTAGGTGGTTTTCCCTGATGTTGAGGCCGACATATCAAGCCTTAAACAATGCCATATTTTCTAGTTCTTCGTAAAATGCACACACCGGAGGATTGGATTTAGAAGAAAAACAATTTTTTTCTTAAACTTTAAAGAGAACTCAAGTATATATGCTTGAAATTGAGCAATGTCACAATGTCATCTTATAAACCTACAACTACTTGTCCTCATGTCAACCATTACATCAAAAGAAAATGAAAAATATGATAATTCTCCTTAATGTTAAGCATAATTCAATGAAGTATTAATAAATGTAATTAGAAACACCTAAAGCTTAAATCCAACATATGAGCATTAAGATGGACTAATATAAGGTAATGAGTAAATGAAAAGGAATTAGAAATAAGGAAAGGAGGATGTAAAAATATGATAATTTTAAGACTTGTCATATATTAAATGCATAACTATTTTAATTATATCTTGTGTTGTAGAAGGTTGATTAAAATAACTATCAAATTTGGCTCCAATCCCATAATATATCAAAAGTAGAATAGATTCCTTATACTAGTTTTAGAATGAACTCTAGGGAATCAACAAGAGGGCTACCTATATCCTTCTTGCTAGATTTAATACAAAGTCTCTTGCATCATGAGAGTTGGGTCATAGTAAAATGCATGAATCAACAAAGATATACTAGAGGTATATTTTGTAGCACAACAAGAGCCATCCAAACTAACCAACTTATCATAAAACTAGTAGAAGGAGAGGTTTCATGGGTATAGCTAAAATTACAACAAGGCCATAAGAGAAATACTAAAGCTAGCCCCCTTTCTAAATTTGAATGAAGCATTGAGGTTGCTACTTCCAATTTCATTCCACCTATTGCATTTCTTGTGAATAAAGAAGGGCCATTCATTAGAAATGGCCATGAGTTCATTTTTCATGAGAACTTGGTCTAAAAGCTTGAGTTCTCCAACAATAATTCAAATGAATTAATAGTATAGGGAAAGCTAAATCTCTGGGTCTTTTATCCTTTTAATGAAGAATAGGGAGTCGGTTCCAAAAAATAAGATATTGTCACTTTGAATTTCTAATCAAGGACCTAGAGGAATGAGATAGATGAAGAATAGTCCCCTTCAACCTTCCTTAAATTCAATGGTCTCACCAATGAAGACATGGACACCTTCCTTTTTGAGTTTAATTTCCTTTGAAAAAATTATGATTATGGATTTCATGCCTATAATTGAATAGTTCCTTAGCGTACTTAAGAACCTAACCTTTGAGGGTTCAATGGGCTTGGTCGTTGGGTGTGGAGCATGATTAACTTATTTATTCATATGTATCACCGCATTGGACCCTAGTTCGTAATGTGGTGGCAATGCTGCCCGTAATATTTGCGCTGCAAGGGGGGGGGGGAGGCTATGATATTTGGGAGCTCCCCCCTCCCCCAACAAGGGATCGGGGGCAACGCCCTCGAAGCTAAAATTAGATGTAAAATTTCCTTGTAAAATGTTGTAATTTCATAGTCAATCTGGGTCGTTCATTAGGCGGAGATCTGACGGTAGAAGTTATGTTAATTTAGGGTTTTTTGCCCTAGAAGGCAACCCCTTGCTATATATGAGGGAATTATATTGCGTCTATGTAGATATGTATTCTGAGTGAGAAAGAGAGAGGAGATTGTGTGATATCAAAGAGGGAATTAGAACGGATCTGCTACAGGTTGTGTCTCTTCATTTTTATAGATAATATAAAAGGAAGGACTGGCCATTTCTCCATGGACATAGCCCAAATTGGGTGAACCACGTATATCTGTGTCTCTCTTGTTTTATGTGTTTTCTATGTTTGTATTTCTGCAATATATTTTATGTGTTCCATTTCTCTGTAATATATAATTTTCTAACATTGGTGGGACTACTAAAAACTAAGGATTCAAGAGAAGAGATCTTTAAGATGCTTTAGAAAGAGGACAAGAGAGGATCACTTGGAGAGGTTCCAATTTATTCTAAACATCTCAAATCAAAGTAAGTTGACTCATGAAACTATGATAATTATTATCTTAGGAAGAATTCAATATGAATGCATTGAACTTTTATATTTGATGGGGTTTAGTGATATTTATTTATTTTATAACTAGGTTGAGCCTAGGTTAGGGCCATACGAAATACTGGATTAAAAAATGATACGCCTGCTAATGGGACACTATAACCAGGATTATGCGAAGCTAAGACAAGCTTGGATACCCCTTGGGATAGTTTAACTCCCCAAAAATGGCTTCCATCCTAAACCCCAAAAGTGGTTTAGCGATATTTATTAGCTAGGTTATGAAGATATTTGTGAATTATGTAAACATTGTTCATGGGGTAATGCAAAGCATGGAAAGGGAACTATAGATGATATAGCTTGAATTACAAAATCCTCTAGAGGAGGAGTTACTCAAGCATAAATAGGGAATCTATGAGAAGACATCAAGGTAGGTATTATAAGCCCTCCAACTTCCTAATTAAACATATTTCAAGCAAAAGAGAATCATGCAGAGCTAAAATTAGCATTCATAATATTAGTTCTAAATGTAGAAATAAGCATCCTTTAAGAGATTACCTGCTATATAAGGTTGAAATATTTGGGATATGTGAACAACATCATGTAGCCAAAAAATATCCTTCATTGAGGAGACTGAAATAAATATACCAAGGAACAAATGAGGAGACTGAACACATATGCTTCATTATTTAAAGATTACCTTGATAGCCTCAACCAACTAATATGTCTCAATGTCCATCTCAATTCTATGGTTCATTTTGGACTTTAATCAAACTAATTTTCATTATTCACTTCAAATGGGTATCCTCCCATGCCTTAGTAGCAATGGACACCCTAGCGGAACAAAAATAATCCTTAATAGTATTGTTGACAAGGTCCTTCATTCGAGAATATGCAATAATCAACCCATCAATCCCCTAAAAAACAACAATTGTAGTTAAGTCCAACAACCCTATAGAAATACCCCCTCAACTTCCTTCTTGGCCCATACCTAACCTAAATAATAAATTATCTTGTCCCACTTACAACATTTGATTACCTAGATATCTTGTCTATTTTATTTCCCATATGGAATGTTAAGAAATGCAATGATGTTCAGGGAGTATACTAAATAAACAAAATTCTCCAATCATCATAGATCAATAGGAAGAAGAAGATATCCCTCTAGTAGAAGCTAGCCTTCTTATAAGAGATTCATCTCCTAAAATTCCAAATCAACCATGATCCAAAAATGGATCCTGAATAAACCTCTAAGTCTAAAATACTTCATATAAGAGGTAAAGGGTGCCAAATGGCACAAATCCTTTGTAAATTAGAGGAAAATGAAAGTCGCAAGCTGTTCTTAGAAATAGTCTCATTGCAGAGATCTCTTCAACGCAACTTGAATAGGCGAAAACGGACTTCGGATGAAGAAGTTATCGCAAGAAGAAGTTTCCCTTTATCCTTTGGAAAAGGGGCAAATTCCATTAAAAATGGCCTAAAAGGCTATTTGAGGAAATTGCATCACATAAGGCAAAGAGGAGGACTTAAGGTTGGGCAGAAGGGACCCCCGATCAATGATCTTCGGTGAGTAGATTGGCGGATTGGGTCGGAGGCAGATATGCGATGTTGCATAAGCACTGGGCCGAGCGATAAGCTAATCACCAATATCGGCGGATCGCAATCGACCATGCCATATGGATAAACCCCGAAGCTCATGCGATATACGATATGCGATTACGACTAGTCACATCGTAAAATGGCATCGGAGCTACACAATGGAGGGGGGAAACATACATATATATGTGTGATGCGATAGCCAGACCCGACGAGGCTATAGGTGATAATTGATATATTTTGAGATCCGTCAAACAAAAATTTTCTATGTATTTTTGCATATTTCGTTTAATAAACAAAAAGTGAAGGGAAGCCTCGATGTGATGAATCCGGATCTAAAAGGGTTTATAAATGCAAATGCATATTATTTGAACTCTGCCATAAAACCATTCGACGGTATTTTTCAATGTTTTAATGTATTTTTGAAATACAAAGGAAATCACGAAATAGGCAGGATTTCAGGTAGGCCATGGGTGGTAAATGGTTTTGGATGGGTTTTGCCCGATCCCATATAATGGCTGCCACATGTCCAGGCTGAGGAGAGAGAAAACCACCCTTATCGAGCGGTTAACCCCTGTACAAAAGAGCTGCCTGAAATGAACCACCACCATTGGATCTAAATCTCCTAGATCAATGGTGGGGATGCGATAAGCGATTTAAAAGGTGGACCCAATGCAATATAGGGTGGAACTAATGATTTTTGAAGTCCGATAGATCGCGTTTGGGAGGATTTTCCTGTGTATTTGTGTATTTCTCTTTGTAAACAAAGAACGACCATTTGTGGGTTTTTGCCTATGAAACGGCCTCGATTCCTTCTGTAATAGCCCCTAATTATCATTCCACACTACAAGTAGAAATTTTGGTAGATGATAAGGCGTTTTGAAAGCCACAGAGCTGCATAGCTAGATGGCTAGTCGAACAGACAACGCAGAGAAGCCATAGAGCTGCAGGGGAATGATTGAACGCAGGGAAACAGCTGGGGAAGCCGAAAAGCCAGGAAAATGCCTCAAAGGAACCAAGAGAGCTCAATTGAGAGCAATATGAATGATGAAAGTAGTTGTAGAGCTGAGAGAGCAGAGAGAGCGGAAAGCTACTGCGTAGAGTTGCTAAGGGAACCTTTGGGGTCACTTGAAGTTCAAGTTAAAAGCCAGAGAGCTAAAGGTTGCAGAGGGCCAAGAAGCTAGAGCCAAAGAGCTAGAGCCAAAGCCAGAGCCAAAGAGCTAAAGCTAGAGCCAAGATCCAGAGCCAAGGGCTAGAGCTAGAGCCGAAGATCTAGAGCGAGCCGAGAGCTTCAAGAGCTAGGGATAAAATGGTGTCTAAACCCATCGTTTCTATGTAAAATAGTGGAGTTGAACCAAGAGCTTGTAAAAAGGACCTTGCCATAATCCCAGAGAGCCTAGTTGAGTTGATGAGAGCTCAAGGAGTGTAGCCCAGGAGTTTTGGGTGAACTCCATATTAAATTGTCGTCTTATGTGTGTGTGTTATTTGTTGCATTGTCTCACTGTTATATGTTTTATATCAGTTTAAGCAAAATCATCTTACAACACATAAACCGTTTAAAATAAGCACAAGCATACACCTATTTTTCAAGCATATTTACTTCCACATTGGTTAATCAATAAGACTTGGGAATATTTAAAGCTTTGGAAGTGGAAGAGGTTCTTGGAAGTTAGACAATAAGCCTAAGTGCCCCATTTTCAGATCAGGTGGTATCAGAGCTTGAGATTGATTAACCACACCTTCAAAAAAGGTTATATCAGAATTCTTGATTAACAGAGCAAAGATTGCTTGTTTGAAAGGTGCTTAAACAGCCAGAGGTTGATTGTATACTTGTTTTGCAGACTGACTATTGTTTAAGTTTGCAGAGGTGAAGGGAAAGCTATTGATAGCTCAGTCGAGGAAGGTCAAGAAGGAAGAAGGGCTGAAGGCATTATTCTATCCCAAAGGACCTCAAAGCAATCTTTGGAGCACAAGAGGTTTGTTGCAAAAGGTTGTTGAATAAGCTCTTTATTACTCTTGTTTGAGGTTCTTTTGTTCATTGGCATAATGACAACTTCTACAAGTGAGTCCTCGAATTCTTCTTTCTTCATCACAAGACACTTTGATGAAGACATGAAGCAAGACTTGTCCATATTGATGGATATGGTGAGAGAAATGTATGTGGATGGAAGGAAGAGCAACAGACTTAGAGAGCAGTTGAATTCCATGAAGGAAGAGAAGCAGTTGCTTTCCGACAGACTGCAGGAAATGGAGAGGCAACTTCATATTGCAAATATGAACCTGAAGAGGATGCATGAGTTGGAGTCATAGGTCTTTGTTGCCAAAGAAGCCTTGGTCAAGTATCAGCTTGAAGAAGAGGTAAATCATTCCAGTTTGTCTTCAAATTCTTCTAAGAATGCTTACATTTGTTTTTTTGAAAAACAAACTAAAGGCATAGGTTCCAAGCTAATGTCCAAGATGGGCTATGAAGGAAAAGGCTTGGGTAGACATGCACAAGGTATTGTTGAACCAATAATGATTGAGGAGAGGCCTAAGTATTTGGGTCTTGGCTATGGACAAGCTTATGGAGAAAGTTCCAAAGTTGCCATGAAGATCATTAAAACAAATCCAAGAGGGAGTTGCATTGCAGGTGTTCAGAAGCACACACTTGAACCAGAGAGTTGGGGAGACTCAAACAGCCTTGAAGAGATTGATGGTGTTCCAAAGGGAGCCACTTCTTCATTTGCTTCACCTCCTCATGAAGGAAATAAAGGTGAAAGAGGCAGGTATAAATATGGTTCTAAACATTTTCCTTTTGATTGTGCAAAGCATGATAAATTTCCACATATGTATGGGAAAAGAATTGCATGTTCCTTTTGTGGGTTGGATAACCATAATGTTTCTAGATGTTTGAAGAGAATGGCCACATATAGGAAACTTTTGAAGGAGAAGAAGCAAGAAGCCAAAGGTCCATTAGACAAGGCAAATCATGTTGTCAAGAGGATGCACATGCAGTGCACTTACTTCCATAAGCAAGGACATCTTGCTGCAAAATGTTGGACTCTAAATCCAATAATGCTTCCACAAAAGTTGAAGAAAGTGGAAAGAGAAGATGGCAGAAATGGAAAGGAAGATTCCATGAATGATGTGTCTCAGAATGATTCACATGATGATGTTGATGTGCAGACAAAGGTAATACCCTTGAAGAGGATTGGTAAGGAACGGTTAGAGTTCTTATCCAATTAAGATTACAAGTCTATTGATGCATCTACATTATATTTCATTTCAGCTTCGAAAGTACAGTGTGCTTAAGTGAAAGTTGAAGTATGAAATGCATGCATGAGCAAGAGATACATGAACATAGGGATGTTGATGATTTCCTTGTTTTTGAACATGCATGTGTTATTAACTTACATGGTTGATTGCTTTGACATGCATGTGCTGCCATGATTGACTTGGGAGAAGTTAACTTGGTCTCCAAATGGAGATAATGATGAAGTGTTTCATCTTTTGAAAAAGAGTCCTAATGGTCTTTTTCTACATGCTTGACTTGAAGGGTCATTTGTTTAAAGGCATGTTTTGTGGGCTTGTTATCTAGTCCATTATTTGTATGTAGATATAAGACATGGAGGTGTTCACAAGATGTGAAAATCTATTTCTTTTGTTGAAGTAGGAGTTTATTCCATCGAGTTGTTGTCTGTGTTTCTGTTGTTGTTAACAGTTGTTGTTGACAACTTTTCAAACAGGTACAAATGAAAGTTTTGTGGAGCATATGTACTTCAAATTTGTTTGAGCCACCTTGGATCAATGATCAAGGCAGAAGAGTTCAAACTACCTTCTATGACCATCTCAGCAGAAGTTATACAGGAAGGCAAGGAGGAAGATAGTTCTTCCTAGGAAGACTAGCCCATCCAAGAAGGGAAGTGGTCAGAAACTTTGGTTCAGAGGCACTATGCAAGGCAAGTGTAGGGAGGTTGAGAGAAGAGGGTGAGTCACTCTCATTTACTATTTAGATTAGTATATTAGTCTTTTGGATACCAAAATTTCTTTAGTGGGAAGGTTTGATCCAAAAATGGATCCTGAATAAGCCTCTAAGTCTAAAAGACATCATATAAGAGGTAAAGGGTGCCAAATGGCACAAATCCTTTGTAAATCAGAGGAAAATGAAAGTCACAGGATGCTCTCATAAATAGTCTCATTGCATAGATCTATTCATTCCAAATCCAACGCAACTTGAATGGGCGAAAATGGACTTCAGACTAACACGTTATCCTAGGAAGAAGTTTCCCTTTATCCTTTGAAAAAGGGGAAAATTCCATTAAAAATGGCCTAAAAGGCTATTTGAGGAAATCCCATCGCATAAGGAAAAGAGGAGGACTTAAGGTCAGGTGAAAGGGACACCCGATTAGCGATCTCCAACGATCGGATCGACGGATCAGGTCGGAGGTAGACATGCAATGTTGCATAAGGACTGGGTGAGCGATAAGCCGATCGCTGATATTGGCAGATCGCAATCGGCCATGCCATATGGATAGATCCTAGAGCTCATGTGATATGCGGTTGCGACTAGTAGCATCGCAAAATCGCATCAGAGCTAGACAACGGAGCGGGGAAACACACACACACACACACACACATATATATATATATATATGTGTGTGATGCGATAGCCGGACCCGATGAGGCTATAGGCGATAATTGATATATTTTGAGATCTGTCAAACGATAGTTTTCTATGTATTTTCACATATTTCGTTTAATAAAAAAAAAAGAGAAGGGAAGCGTTGATGCGATGAATCTGGACCCGAAAGGGTTTATAAATGCAAATTCATATTATTTGAAGTTCGCCATAAAGCCATTCGATGGTATTTTTCAATATTTTAATGTATTTTTGAAATACAAAGGAAATCAGAAAATAGGCAGGATTTCGGGCGGGCTGTGGGTGGTAAATGGTTTTGGTCGGCTTCTGCCCAATCCCATACAATGGCTGCCATGTGTCCAGGTTGAGGAGAGAGAAAACCACCCTTATCGGGCAGTTAACCCTCGTACGAAAGAGCTGCCCAAATTGAACCACCACCGTTGGATCTAGATCTCCTAAATCAATGGTGGGGATGCAATAAGCAATTTAAAAGGCGGACCCAATGCAGTATAGGGTAGAACTAATGATTTTTGAAGTCTGATAGACAGCGTTTGGGTGGATTTTCCTGTGTATTCGTGTATTTCTCTGTGTAAACAGAGAATGACCATTTGTGGGTTTTTGCTTATGAAACGACCCTAATTCCTTCTGTAACAACCCCTAATAATCATTCCATGCTACATTCAGGTGTTTTGATAGACGATGAAGCGTTTTGAAAGCCACAAAGCCGCAGAGCCAAATGGCCAGTTGAACAGACAGTGCAGAGAAGCCATAGAGCCTCAGGGGAATGATTAAACATAGGGAAACGACTGGGGAAGCTGAAAATCTGGGAAAATGCCGCAAAGGAACCTAGAGAGCTCAATTGAGAGCAAGCTGAATGCTGAAAGTGGTTGTAGAGCCGAGAGAGCAGAGAGAGCAAAAAGCTACTTCGCAGAGCAGTTGAGGGAGCCTTTGGGGTCACTTGAAGTTCAAGTGAAAAGCCAGAGAGCTGAAGGTTGCAGAGGGAAAAGAAGCTAGAGCCGAAGAGCTAGAGCCAAAGCCAAAGCCGAAGAGCCAGAGCCAGAGCCAAGAGCCAGAGCGAGACCTGAAGAGTGAGAGCGAGAGCCAGAAAGCCGAGAGCTTCAAGAGCTAGGGATAAAATGGTGTTTAAACCCATCATTTCTATATAAAACAGTGGAGTTGAGCTAAGAGCTTGTAAAAAGGACCTTGCCATAATCCCAGAGAACCTAGTTGAGTTGATTAGAGCTCAAGGAGATGTAGCCCAGGAGTTTTGGGTGAACTCCATATTAAATTGTTGTCTTATGTGTGCGTGTTATTTGTTGCATTGTCTCACTGTTTTACAACAAGATTCCAGTACATCTAATACATTTAGCTGGCAAAATGATTCGTTATGGTACAAAGATCGCTTATACCTCTGTAAGAATTCCCAACTCAAACAAAAGATTCTTATGGAATTGCACACTTCTCCCTTAGGAGGGCACTCGAGATTTTTAAAGACTTACCACAGAATTAAGAAGGAATTTTTTTGGGATGGCCTTAAATCGGATATTCAAAAGTTTGTGGCGGAATGTTTGGTTTGCCAACAAAATAAAGTTGAAACAATTAAGACCCTAGGTTACAACCTTTATCCATTCCAAGCCAACGTTGGGAGGAGGTTTCATGGATTTTATCACAGGTTTACCCAAGTCTGAGGGAAAGAGTGTCATCATGGTGGTAGTTGACAGACTTACCAAGTATGCACACTTTTGTGCATTATCACATCCATTTAAAGCCAGTACAGTTTCTACTGCATTTATGGAAACAATTCAAAAGCTACATGGAAACCCAAAGATTATTGTAAGTGACAGAGATCCCATTTTCACTGGAAATTTTTGGACAGAATTATTTTCTTGTCTTGGTACTCAGTGAGCTCATAGCTCATCTTATCATCCTCAATCTGATGGGCAAACTGAGATAGTAAACAAATGTTTGGAAGGATATCTTCGTTGCGTTGTATCTGATAAACAGACACAATGGCTCAAATGGTTGCCTCTGGCTGAATGGTGGTATAACACTTCCTTCCATAGAACAAAAAAAATGACCCCATTTATGGCACTTTATGGGTATCAGCCACCATCCATCACATCATATTTAAGAGAAAATTCTAAGGTTCAGGCAATGGAACATCACATCGAACATCAACAACAAGTCCTCCAACTCTTAAAGGATAACCGCGTGTTGGCACATAATAGAATGAAACAACAAGCAGATCAACATCGTAGCGAAAGACGTTTTGATGTAGGTGATTGGGTATTACTACAGCTACAACCATATAAGAAAATGTCCCTCAAGCAAGCTAAGAAGGATAATAAATTATCACCAAAGTATTATGGTCCGTACAAGGTGTTGCAAAAGATTGGTACTATGGCATACAACTTGGAGCTTCCTGTAGCTTCTCGAGTGCACCCAGTTTTCCATGTTTCAAGTTTAAAGAATATTATAGGCAACAAGCTCCCATTTCAAACAATATTTCCAGAACTTTATGAGGAAGGAAAAATTATATTGGAACCGAAAGCAGTCACAAAAACAAGAACTCGACAGCTACAAAATCGATCAATTTCAGAGTATCTCATCAAGTGGAAGAACTTATTCTCTGAAGATTCCACATGGGAGGATGAGAATTTTATACAGAAGCATCCCGAACTACTCAAGCATTGAGGACAACACTTTTTTGAAGGAGAGGGGTATGTTTGGTCCCTATAATACTAGTGATTACCCCATTACTATTGTAGTTGTATCCCTTATTAATATTGTTGTGCCCCTATTGTCCCCATATTGTTATTAC